>JAAALK010000290.1:55709840-55891208 GCA_019279435.1 Zizania palustris | reverse complement strand
GCCGGAGCCTTTCTTTTTGACGAAGATGGGGTTAGCCAACCACTCCGTGTGGGCTACTTCCCTGATGATTCCAGCTCTCAGAAATTTTTCTACCCCCGCTTTGGTGAGGTCTGCTCTTTCAGTTCACAATTTCCAAAGCCCCTAGCAAATTGGTCGAGCCTTAGGGTTGACAAGTAAACAATGCTCAATAATACTTCGGTCAACACCAGGAATATATTTGTTGGACCAAGCAAAGTAGAAATTTCCGAAGGTAGCCCATTGCCAAATTGAATTGGATATTCTTTGCCTTCTTTAAGAATCATCTTTGTGATTACATCACCTTCTGGGCTTGGATTGAGGGAAGGGCACTTCGAAGGGTCTGAGGACCCCGAAGTTTCCTTCGAGTGCTCCAGCACACTATTGACTTGTCGAGGATCAAGAGGTGGGTCGTGGCCATATTCTGGTCTCTGAGCTACAGCTTGGTCTCCTGAAATAGTAAGAACTCCACCTTGCATGGGCATATTGAGACATAAATAGTTGTGATGTGCCACAGCTCCGAATTGGTTCAGCATTACCCTCTCGGAAATTGCATTGTAGGCGTATGGGGCGTTGCCAATGTCGAAGATGACATCCTCAACTCTTGCCTGGGCCCCTCTCCGAATGCAACCTCAAGGCCTATCTGGCCGAGGGCATTGAGAGGAGGACCTATGAAGCCTTGGAGTGGGCGGGCTGCCGGAAGTAAGTGCCTTCGTGGGATACACATCTGGTCGAAGTCCTAGACGAAGAGTATATCAGCGGAGCTTCCACCATCCACTAATATCCTTCCGACTTCAACTCCTAGTATGTCAGCTGAAACGACAAGGGGGTCAGCATGGGGGAATTTCACCCCTACAGCATCATGGGCAGAAAATGAAATAGGTACATGGGACCACTCGGGTATTTCTGCAGCCGAGTTTGATGTCCCAATATGCCCTACTTCGCGAACATAATCCCTTCGCTGATGCTTCGACATATTATCAAGGGTCCCCCTCCGGAGATGGGTAGGACCACTCGTTTGTCGTGATCTTGAGGGTCCTCTTGCTTCGGTGGTGGCATAATGTTGGCCATCGGGAGCTGCATTGGTGCTTCAGGATTGTTGGCCCGACCCACAACTTGTACAGGCTCTGCCCGTGTTGCAGGAGGAGCTCGATCAGTAGTACCTCGCCCTGAATTTCTCCCTAAGTATTCGCCTCAAAGGGCTAGTATAGATTTACAGTCTTTTGTGGCATGGCTTCTGTTTTCACCATGTACGCAGCAAAAGAGAGCCTGGCGTCGGCCAGCCTATTTTTCTTGTGGCTTCGAGGTACTAGCCTTATTATCTTGAGCCTGCTGATAGTTGAAAGGCATCTTCAGAGCGGAGGGGGAAATATTCAATATCTTAGAGCTGAAGTGTTTCTTTCCCCTTCTGTGATCATTAGGGCGAATATCGAAGGGGTCTTGCGGAAGAATCGAGACTTCTGGCTCCGTCTTCACTTCTCAAAGGAGGGCTGGCGCAGGCACCACAGTTCTTCGGAGGCAGCCTTCTTCTGCCTTGGCATACTGTTTGAAGTATGCCATTAGCTACGCTATGGAAGACACCAGCTTCCAGTGAAGTTTGATGAGGAGATCTAGATTTAAAACACCTTCGGGTGCCGCATCCACCACTAAAGATGTAGACAAGCCTTTTATTTGAAACTTGGTGTGGGCGAAGCGTGTAAAGTATTCCTGAAGGGTTTCTCCTGCTTGCTGCTTCACCTGGAAAGGGCTTCCAGTAGACATCGGGGCTACGAATGTCTCCTTGAAATTACTCAGGAATTTTCTTTTCAATCGCTCCCATGAATTGATTGATCCCGGCTTTAGAGACTAGAACCAATGAAGGGCCGCACCTTCCAACACGAGGGGGAAACATTTTGCCATTGTATTCCAGACCCCTCCACTGGCTTCTATTACAAGAGCTTAAGAGCGAGAGAATTCTTCGTGATTAGACCCTCTGGAATACTTGTGTAGCTTCGAGGCTCTGAACCTAGGATCGAAGTGCACCTTCTACATGTCTGGATGCAGTGGGGATTCGTTGTCGAAGGAAGCATTCTCGGCATCTTCTTGGACTTGAGGAGCTTCGGGATAATCATCAGGGTCGCCATCTTGATGTACTTCCAAAGCAGTAGGGATGGCTTCAGAGCGAAGCCTGTCCGTAGCTTCCTGCCTCCATCTTGCTACTTCCTCCTGATGCTACGCTACCTGGGCAAACGCATCCTCAGAAAGGTCTTCGCTTCCTCTAGAGGGGTTCTCAAGGTCTTGAGAACCGACATAATCAGTTCGAAGTATAGATGAAGTTTGGGGAATGGCTGAAGTTCATGCACCGTGGGTCCGAGGGGACCTTCGGGGAGGATCGGTGGTTAGACTCCACTTGGGAGGCATGACTTACGAAGCTAAGGCCCGAAGACCAGAGGCTTCAAACAATTGAGGAAGGTGAGGAAAGGCCTTCGAACTGTACTTTGAAGCCCCTTGCCGAAGGGTGCGTGGAATCTTGAGACTCTGAAACTTCCTCCGCAAGCGCTCTTCAAAAATACAGGCAGTGGCAGAGAACTAGCTTTTAGAACTAGGTTCCCCACGGATGGTGCCAACTGTTGGCATAAAATATTACGCTAACAGGTTCTCTAAGATTAAGAACTAACAACGAAGTGTTCGAGAAAGTGAACTATCTCGAGCCTCCGTTCAGGATTATAGCTCAAAGTAGTTCATAATTGTGTATTGAATATCTAAATATTCGATGCCTATTATAGGATGAGAAAGGGGGTATTTATGGGTAAAAACTCTAAGGAAAAGACCTTTTTACCCCTCATTTACAACTGACATAGTGGAAACTATTTTGGTACCCCGAATAGGGCTAAAATGGTAAAGTATGTTTGAAGGAGGTAGACATAGTAAACATCCTATCCTTCTAGTTGTTTTCCACTCCAGAGGGCGAAGCCTTCGGAGGGTATCTTCGGACCGGAGTCCGGATGGACCCTCTTACTTTAACCCTTCTAGTCTGGAGAGAAGCCTAGAACTTGGAGATTATGATTTGTCTTTGTCTTATAATCATGAAGGTCTTGGGGATGAAGTATTTCCCCCCAACACTATTCTTGCATGTTTCGTGTGCGCTAGAGATGTTACCGTGCTAGAATAGTTTTCCCACGGAAAATTAAGTGTTGATGCTCTTTCCAATAGCTGCACCCACTAATGTTCTTTCTCATCGATAGTTGGTCTGCCAAAGCAGGGTGCTATCTTTTATCTTGACCAGTCGGGACGAAAGTCAGACTTCTGAACACATAGTATTGGTTTGCTTAACGGGGCTATCAAAATGGTTTTGGGCCTTGGAGCATAGAGTTGGCGTAGAGCATAGGATGCTTCTCGAATGATAAGAGTCACAAACGATGTGATTAGCAAAGTGTTGCTTACCTATGTCAACTAGCTTCTAGCAGTGATGCCAAATCTCACTAGGAGTTAGAATGAATATGGTTTTTGCATCACTATTAGTCATTAGAGGGAAATTGATTGGTTTTAAATAGTGGAACATCTTTTATTCGATAGAAGATAAACATTGCATAGTGGTGAACCTTACATTTAATCTTTTGTAGATCATGGCACCTACTACTTCTATTAAGAGCACTCTAGTTTTTAATTTGTGATCTATACTTGAACATGAGAATTATCTGGAACAAACTTTATGGATTGGTATCAAAATTTGAGAATCGTTCTTAAACAAGAGAAAAATAATTATGTTCTAGAGGAACCTCACCCTGATGAACTAGGAGAGGATACATCGGCAGCAGACAAGCATGCTTATGAGAAGCATGCTCATGATTTTGTGGATGTCAATTGTCTGATTCTTGCCGGCATGTCCTCTGAGTTTTAGAAACAATATAAGGATTGTGATGCTTACGATATGATCGTAGGTCTTAATAGCATGTTTCAGAACCAAGCAAGGGCAGAGTGATACAATGTGTCTATGTCCTTGTTTGGATGTAGGATGGCTAAAGGGGGCCCAGTGAGCCCTCATGTGATCGGGATGATTGGTTACATAGAGACTCTAGAGAGACTGGGCACTCCACTAGATCCATACCTAGCTATTGATGTCATTTTCCAGTCGCTCCCACTAAGCTTTGAGCCATTCATCGTGAACTATAACATTGTTGGAGTAGAGAATACACTAGATGAGTTGCATGAGATGCTAAAAACTACTGATGAGAGTATCAAGAAATCTCCCAGTCAAGTGATGATGGTTCAGAAGGAGGGCAAAAAGAGAAAGAGGAAGGGCAAGGCTAAGACTACATATTCGATCTCTAGTGCTGTAACACCCCAAATTTTCAGAGAAAATAAAAATACCATTTATTATAATTTCTGAAAATGATTTATTTTGAAATAACTTTAATACCCTTATAGGCTTAAATGAACTATAACCTAGATGAAATATCCAAACGAGAGGCTATAAAATTTTGTATATGATCCCCAGGCCAAGATATATTTTTGAGAATTTTTACAAATGTTTATCACCCTTGGAAGCAAACCAAACATTTTAAATCAATTTTAGCAATTAAATTTATTCGAAAATGAATTTAAACAGTAACGGGCCCCTTTCCCCCTTTTCTCCCCCAACCGACCGGCCCGGCCCACTCCCTCCCCGTGCCCCGTAGTAACAAATGAGTCCCGCTTGTCAGCCGCCACCTCTTCCTCTGCGCGTGTCCGACAACTTGGCCCCACCAGTCGGCGCCAACATTCCCGCACGTCTCGGCCCACCGTCAGCCACCATGCCCTCATCCCTCACCCTCTGCCGGTGGCCCCCACCTGTCGGACCCGTCGTCCACCTCGCGCTTTGCCCTAACTCCGCCGGTCGTCGATCCCGCCTCGGATCCACCCCCGCCCTTTAATTCATGGCCGTCATTGAATCCCCCACGACGCGCTGACTGTTTCCCTCCATTACTCCACCCGTAATCACCCCGGTCGTCGCTCACAAGAATGGAAAGCCCTCGCCGGCGTTTACTCTCGGGCTCCCCTGATTGTGCCCCCTCTGCCCCTGCCGATGCCCCAACCTAAACCCCTGACCACTACCGCGCTCAACCCCCACGTTAATTCGCTGCGAGAATGAACAGCACGCACAAGCCCCGGTTTTTAACACCATCCCATCGCCCGCACTCTAGCCGTCTCTCACCATCGCCGGAGACCCCCTTCCCCCTCGACGACCGCACCGCCGTGACCGCCGTGACCGCCTCGACCTCATCCACCCCTTCGTCGCCACCGAAGACCGCTAGAACCGCATCACTGACGAGGACTCAAGGAGCTTCATCTCCCCTCTATGTCACCGGTCGCCATCAGCTCACCGTCACCATCACCGCCTGTACCCTCGTGTTCCCCGTAGTCCCCTCTTTCCGTTTTTAGCCCTAGCTAGGTCAGGTAGCCCTCGCCATCACCGGAATCGCTCACCGACGCACCGCTGGAGTTGGGGAAGAAGTATACTTTACCCCTCCCAACGCGTGTCATGCCGCATTCATTTCTGGCTGCGCGATTGTGATCGGATGGTAGGGATTAGTTCCCTGAGGTGTTTAATCCCGAGCGTCCATCTGGTCAAAGGGGTATCGAGCGCTGTGGGCCGTTGATCGCCACTTAAACGCCCCCGCCTCACTTCCGAGCGTTAGATCTGGATCCAACGGTCCAAGATGGGCCGGACCACGTGCACAGTGCACGGGTTCACGGTGGATCCGGTTCACCGTGGACCCGAGACCGTTTTCAGTATAAATAAAAATCCAAAAATTGATTTAGACTTTGAAAATTCATAACTTGCTCATTTTAACTCCAAATTTAACCATTTCAATTCTAGAAAATTTATAATTTTATTCTCTACATGTTAATGCAATAAAAAAATAGGTTTATTTTGAGTATTTTATGTTTATTTAATAAAGTATTCAAAACGCACTTTAGGGTAAACTCAAAAATTGTCCAATTCAACTTTAGAAAAATTTATATTTTTATCCTCTTATTTTTTGTGTAATAGAAACAGTAGGTTGATCTAGACTTTCTATTATTAATTAATTGGAAGTTTAAAATATATTAGGGTACATTTTTATTTCCTTTTTAGAAAATTTCTAACTCCATCAAAGCTCGTTTTAAAAATTCATATAATAATTTTTAGAAGCTTAATAACTTATTTTCCTTAATTTAACCCAATCAAAACCCATATGCGTATTGTGTGATTTTGGAATGTTTATTGATTGTTATGTTTATTAATTATATCGAGAAGATTTCGACGCCGTCGAGGAGCCAGAATAATTCCCGGAAGTCCCTCCCTCGCCTTTTGCTGAACAAGCCAAGTTACCAAACCAATTTCTTGAGCATATTGAACCTAGTTTTCATAAACTATCGCTAAAACACATAGGTTATACATGCATTAGTCAGATGAAAGCCCTACATTATATTTATTTAGATCCCCGACCTTGATGTGCAACCCAAGCCATGCTATCTAGCATAAACTCCTTGTCACCATAGTATTAGTACTAGTAGATAGTGTCCGACGTATCGACATAATTCCTATAGGTTACAAATGTGTCGTAGCAATTTGGAATCTACTATATGGTCCCTGTTTATTCTTATATCTGGAATTCTATTGGTGATAGAGTTACGGTTATGTGTATGCATGGTGGGTTCCGGGTGCAAGCTAGGGCATTGGTCGGTAGCACCCGGGGCACTATAAGGACCGGCCTATGGGATCCGTTGCAATACATTTCCGTACTAACCACAAGTCTAGTGGGTAAGTCCTAACTAACGTATGAAGTGTTCCAATCCGAAGCACCACTTGGAGATGGGTCAAGAAGCACCTATGGGTGGCTTGTACCGACGTGGCGCAAAAGGGGGTGCGACATTAGCCGGGATGTGGCACGGTGCACCGGCGAAACCTAGAGCGAGTTAAGGAGCCATGCTGAAGAGTATGGACCTCATGGCTATAGAAGTGATGAGTGATTGTCAACGGAAGTCAAGAGGACACAAAGAGAGGAGAAGACCTGCTGTGTCTGGGCTGCATGTGACTCAGGTACATGGGCAGCGAGCGACTGTCGGGCGGAGGGGCCGCGAAGTCAGGCTGACCCAATCTGGGTACATGGGCTAGGAGCAGCAGAGGATCCACTAGGCTGTTGACCGGGATTGACTCAGGTACACAGGCGGCGAGCGATTGCTGGGCTGAGGGAGCCGCAGAATCGGGCCGGCCCAATCCGGGTATCCGGTGCAAAGTCGGTGGACGCTTTGTCAGTTTCGGCGCAAAACTGACACCCGCTGATTTCGGATCTGACCGTTCTGAGGCGAAGCCGTAGTCGCTACAAAAGCTCCGCTTCAGGATATGTCATCTATAATTAGGTGTTTACTATTTTGCCTTTAGGCCCACAGTCTGCCAGTCGAGTCTGTAAAAATATCCTCCTACGGGCATTTTTGTCTTTTCCATTTTATTTCAGCGTCTGTAAAAACCCTAAGGGTCTTTTGGTATTTTCCTAGGCTATTTGGCTGCCTATAAATAGGGCCCCAATCCCTAGGATTAGGGTTACCCTTTCTGAAATCACTTTTCTAATCCAAGAAGATTGGGTCATTTTCTTTGTTCATTTTGTTTGCGCTGCCGGCAAGTGTTTCGTCGTCGTTGTTCATCACGTGATTGGTTGATCTATTTCTCAGGCCGATAGGAAAAATCGCTTCATCAGGTTCTGTTATTCCTCGTTCAGTCTTCAATCATCACGCTGTGGAGTTATTGCTCTATTGCCTCATTTTGCACGTCATGGTTATTCTTCCGATCTATGTTTTTGAGTTTTGCCGTAGAGATCTTTTTTACTTGAATCCACCACTATCTCTCGGTCTTGCGCTGTTATTTTTTACCGAGCGGATTCTCTCCCACTGGTTGGTTTTTAGCTCGATAGCCAGCAGACTAGGCATCCAGTGCGTGTCTCATGCAGCAGTGCTGAGAATCATCCTCTAGCCACACAGGCTAGAGGCCAGCCTCTAGCTCAAGCTAGTTTCCAGAGTGAGGAGCCATGCTGAATAGCGTGGGCCTCATGGCTCTAGAAGTGATGAGTCATTGTCAACGATAGTCAAAGAGGACTGAAGAAGAAAAGAGATCTGCTGTTTCATGGGCCGCGTGTGACTCAGGTACACGGGCAGCAAGCGACTGTCGGGCAGAGGAGGCTGCGAAGTCGGGCTGGCCCAATCCGGGTGCATGGGCCAGAAGCAGTAGAAGACCCACTGGGCTGTTGACCAGGACTGACTCAGGTACACGGGCGGTGAGTGATTGCCGGGCTGAGAGAGCTGCGGAGTCGGGCCGGCCCAATCCGGGTACCTGGTGCAAAGCTGGTGGAGGCTTTGTCAGTTTCGGCGTAAAACTGACAACCGTTGATTCTGTATCCGACTGTCCAGAAGAATAGCTTCAGGATATGTCATCTGTTACTCTAGGCCCACAGTCAGTCAGTTGTGTCTGTAAAAATACCTAAGGGCAGTAGAGTCTTTTTCTGTATTTTTGAGTCTGTAAAACCCTAAGGGGCTGGTAGAATATTCCTAGTGTTGGGCTGCCTATAAATAGCACCCCAATTCCTAGGGTTTGGACTACCCTTTTGCTGAAATTGAATACTACTCTATTGGGTCATTTTTGCCTCTCACGTTTTTCTCTCTCTTCACCCGTTCCCTGCTTGCGCCGCCAGGGAGTTCACTCTCTGTGTATCTTGCCTTGCTTTTAATGTTGTAGTAAATGCTCTATTTCTTTGTGTGCTGCATCTGCAAGGTTTTAAATGGGTCGTTTTCATCTACAAAGCAAGTTTCCCTGTGATTTTTGAAGCTTTATAGGCTTCGGCAGGTGTGAAGAAGCTTCTGTTCTTCACGAACAGAGTACTAGTTCTTGCGATTTGCAAGTAGTACTCCACTGTAGCTACAGTACTTCTGCGCCAGCTTTTTTCTTTTACTGTTCTACTTTTCGATCGGGTTGATAGGACTAAAATCGCTTTTCTGACTGTGTCTGGCGAAGTCCCTTCTCTGTTCGAAGCCCCTCAACTCCATGAGGCAGGCTTCGATCGAACGTCTTTAAAAGACTTCGCTCAGACTTCGAACTTCGGTCTTTGTGTCTGAGTTGCTAGCTTCGAAGTTCTTCCTGTATTGGATAGCATCGCTTACTTCGAACTAGCATACTCCGAATCTATCTGTTCGAAGTACACACTTTGTTAGGTGTCGAGGTTGGGATCGAAGCTTGTGGCTCCGCTAGGCTTCGCACTGATTTCTGTGTAGCGTGTCACCCTTCGCCTCTCTTTTCGGAGCTCGCTCTTTTCGAAGGTTGAGCATTGGCTTCGGACTTGATTTTCTGTCACGTGACAGACTTCGCTTCTTTGTTCGAAGGTTGTCTGTTTGTGTGTTGTGTTCGAAGTTCTGTGTTCGAAGGTTTAGCTTCGAAGCTTTCGGTTCTAAGTGTGTTCGAAGTTTTGTCTTCGAAGTGTGTACTTCGAAGAAGGCTTCGGCACTGTTTACTTCGCTCCGAAGCTCGTGACTCGAAGTTGTGCTCGAAGTTTTGTCTTCGAAGCCCTCACTTCGAAGCAGGCTCCGACTTTGTCATCTTGCTCCGAAGCTTTTGATTCGAAGCTGTGTTCGAAGTCCTGTCTTCGAAGTGCATACTTCGAACCAGGCTCCGGCACTTCTTTTGCTTCGCTCCGAAGTACATTTCGCTTCTTACCACTTCGAACTAGGTTAGACAGTGACACCTTCGGCATTTCGGACAGACTCCGTCACCAACCTCCGAAGCAGACTTCGACGTGCGAAGGGGGCTTCGCCAACTTCCGAACAGGAGACAACTTTGGACAGTAACTTCTCTTTTCACTTTATACATACTTAGATCATTTCATTGAGAAGTATAGGCCTGTTACATCTTGTTTATCTGCCTAGTTGCACCACTTTAGGTTTACACTGTTTATCATCAGTTGCTTCTAGGTTAGAAACCTTTAGACTTAGGCCTACTGTCTATTTTCTGCTGCATAGTATTTTTGAGGTGCGTTGGGTATTGGGAACAGGCCATTGATTCGAAAGAATTTTTTAAGGCGCCCATTCACCCCCCCTCTGGTCGCTACTTTCGGTCCTACAAGTGGTATCAGAGCGAGGTTAGGGTTTTTCCATACCTTAACCGGTTCTAAACCCCAGTAGTGACTATGACGTCTCCTGGCAAGGTCCCGTCCTTGGAAGCCTATGGCTATAATTATTGGAAGACTCGCATGCGAGCCTATCTCATGAGCCAGGGTTCGGACATATGGGACATTTGCGTTCACACCACGTTTGTCATTCTGCCAGTTACTGAGCAAGGTACTGCTGGTATCATTGCTCAGCATCTGAGCAACAGTAAGGCTGTGAACATTTTATTTTCTGGTTTAGGTCCCACTGAATTTGAGCGAGTGAGTCATCTCTCCACTGCGAGAGAGATCTGGGCTACCCTCAAGGCACACCATGAGGGAACAGCACAGGTCAAGGCTCGGCTCTATCAGACCTACCGGCGTGAATATGAGAATTTCACACAGAAGCCGGGTGAATCTGTTGAGGCTTTGTTTGGTCGCTTTCAGTCGATCATTAACAAGCTTCGGGACAACAAGGCTGAGGGTGCTCAGTTAGTCTCAGATCATGAGCAGGCGCTCAAGGTTCTTCATACCTTGGATCCAAAGATCTGGGAGATCAAGGTATCATCTATTGTTGAGAGTACTTCATACGATACCTTGACCATTTCTGAGCTATTTAGCAAGCTGAAGGCCACTGAGGTAGATATCCAGTTGAGATCAAATCTCACTGGCTCTGGATCAAAATCCCTGGCCCTTGCTACACCTTCTGTTGATCCCTCTGCTGTGAGTTGTGCTGGGTTCTCCTTGATGTCTATCACTGAGGACCAGCTTGAGTTGTTGGGAGATGATGATTTGTGTCTCTTTAACAACCGGGTGCGTCGTGTCTATGATAAAAGAATGTTCAAAAGACACGGCACAAAATCCGGATGCTTTGAATGTGGTGATCCAGGACACTTCATCGCCGACTGCCCCAAGCGCAGTGGATACAAGAAGGGCGCCGGCAGCAACTTCCACGACTCCGGCAAGCATGAGAGCCCCTCCTTCATCAAGGGCAAGCCGAAGACCCGGTTCTTCAAGAAGGCCCTGAAGGACTACCGGCGAGAGAACAAGAAGCGCGACAAGGCCTTCTTCGCCGAGATGGAGAAGAGCTACTCCAAAAGATCCACGTCTTCTTCCTCTTCATCGAGCTCAAGTGATGAGGAGATCACCATCAAGAAGGGGAAGGACAAGGATGATCCGGCGGGCCTCTGCTTCATGGCCTTCGGAGACAAGCCGAAGAGTCGCTCACACCAGCGCCGAAGATCCCGCAAGAGCTTTTGCTCCATGGCTCTTGGGGATAGAGAAGAAAAGAGCTCCTCCGACGACTCCGACGACGACGATAGCAAGGTATCATCTTATGAGCGCGAAATTGTAGATTTACTTGAGAGCAATCGTCAGGAGTTGAAGTATCGGGAGAAACTGCTTAGGGGGGCTAAGAAAAGGATAGACGAGTTAGAAAGTGAGCTTGCCGTGGCCAACGGCAGAATTGAGAGTCTATCCTCTTCCCCTTGCTTGGGTGTTAGCAGTGAGTGCCCTAAGTGTGAGGTGCTTCTGTGTGACCTGTCGACTCTAAAGTCCAGGTACACAGAAAGGATTGATGAGAGGGACGCTTTGGCCACTGAGCTTGAAAGCGCTCAGCAGGAGCTGAAAGATGCTCATGCCACTGTCGTCGCACCCTGTGTTGATTGCCCATCTCATCTAGCTGCCTTAGCTGAGCTGAAATCCAAGGGCAATGAGCATTTGGGTGATTTAGAGAGGTTGAGAGCTGAGCTTGCCCAGACTAGGCTAGAGCTTGAGACTCTGTCAGTTCCACCCACTGTCTGTGAGAACTGCCTGTCTCTTAGAATGGAGCTAATTAAGCTAAAAGCCGGGAAGTCTGTCCAAGTAGAGAATGAGTGTGAGACCTGCTTGTCTCAGGTGGAGGTTCTAGCTTCCTTGAGAGAGGAGCTAGCAGATTCTCAGAATGAGAACTTTTACCTCCGTTCTATCCTGAGTTGGATCAGTGCCAGAGAGCCACAGCTTGGCATGATGATCCAGCAGTTCAAGAGGAAGGATGGGTTTGGAGTAGGTTACACCTACACCAAGGCTGACTTTGAGAGTGCCCTCAGCCGGGCAGTGGAGTGGAGTAAAATGACTCCAGAGCAGAGGTATCCCAAGACTCACTCCACTGAGACCTCTCAGGCTTGTCAGCCAAAGGATGGAGTGATCCATGAAACTCCCAAAGCTCCACCCAAGAAGCCTATCTGGGTTCCTAAGCCCAAACACCTCCACTCTTCTTTAGACTCTCTTCCGGGACCCTCTCAGCCCAAGAAGACCACACCAAACACTACCAAGCCCAAGAACCCCAAGCCTCAACCACATCCCAAGAAGCCTACCTATCATTGTGAGTATTGTCAGAGAGACGGGCATCTTGCGGAGTTTTGCTTCAGGAGGAAGCGGGTTGAGAGAGCAGAGAGGGCTCGTAGTGATCAGGTGCAGTTCTACCAGCAGGGTGGTAGACTGCGTGTTCCTCGGCGCGGGGAGAGGCTAGAGGCCAGGCCGCGTCGTGTAGGTGGTGGTAGAGGAGACGGCTTTCTTGCCCGTGCTCCAGTTGGTGGTGTTCGTTCCGGCAGAGTTCCAGACCGAGTTGGCTACGGTTCTGGACCTCGTGGCCGTAGGGTTAGGAAGAACCGTGGACCGCGCTTTGAGCCGCGTTTTGGTCCAAACTCTTTTGATGGTTTTCGCTTTCCATCTTTTGAGCAGATGGCTCGACACTGGTTTAGCTCTTTTGCTAAACCTGGTGCCGGACCATTTGCTCCCACTTACAGACATTGATTGTGCAGGACCGGGGACTGGAGGATGTTTGGATCATGGACTCAGGATGCTCTCGCCACATGACGGGACATCGCAGATGGTTCTCCAGTCTCACTCCCCCGAGCTCCAAAGAGTACATTACTTTCGGGAACAGCGGTCAAGGGAAAGTAAGTGGCATAGGCTCAATCAGCATCTCAGACCATTTCTCTTTAAAGAATGTTGCTTTGGTTAAAAATCTGAACTTTAATTTAATCTCTGTGTCGCAACTTCTTGAGGATGGTTTGGAAGTGTGTTTTAAGAAGGGCAATTCTTCTGTGATTGATTCTAGAGGGTCTTTGGTTTGTCAGATTTTACCCTTCGGTAAAGTTTTTCGAATTGACTTCTCTAGTTCTTTTGGCCCTTCTCGCTGTTTGATTGCTGGATCTTCTTCTGAGCTCTGGAAGTGGCATAGGAGGTTAGGTCATTTGAGTTTCGATCTGCTAGTCAGGTTAAGCTCTATGGACCTCATCCGAGGATTGCCCAAGCTTAAAATGGAGAAGGATCTAGTTTGTCATCCCTGTCGTCATGGGAAAATGGTTGCCGCTTCTCACTCACCTGTGACTCAGGTGATGACTACGTATCCAGGCGAGCTTTTACATTTGGACACTGTAGGTCCAGCTCGGGTACGCTCGGTCGGTGGGAAGTGGTATGCACTTGTGATTGTTGACGACTTTTCTCGTTTCTCGTGGGTTTTCTTTTTGGAGTCTAAGGATGAAACTTTTCAATTTGTCCATGACCTGATTTTGAAGCTGAAGAATGAGAACAATGGTCGGATGCGAGCAATTCGCTCCGACAACGGCTCTGAGTTCAAGAACTCTCAGTTCGTCAGCTTCTGTGGTGATCAGGGTCTGGACCATCAGTTTTCTTCTCCTTACACTCCCCCACAGAATGGCGTTGTGGAACGAAAGAACCGCACGCTAGTTGAGATGGCCAGGACGATGCTCGACGAGCACAGGACTCCTAGGCGTTTTTGGGCTGAAGCCATGAACACGGCTTGCTATCTTGCCAACCGCATTTTTCTTAGAGCTTACATTGGTAAGACATCATATGAGTTGCGGTTTGGCAGACAGCCCAAGGTGACCCACTTGCGAGCGTTTGGCTGCAAGTGCTTTGTGCTCAAGAAGGGAGGGCATTTGGACAAGTTTGAGTCTCGATGCTGGGATGGTATTTTTCTTGGTTATGCATTGCATTCTCGAGGCTTCCGTGTTTGGAACCTCGAATCCCAGCTGCTTGTCGAGACATGTGAGGTTTCTTTTGACGAGTCCTTGCCTTCTTTGACTCCTTCTTTTGAGCTTTCTGGTGATGATGAGCTCGGAGAGTCCATCTTCGAGGAAGATGAGGATACTCCAGCTGCTGTTGAGGGTGGGCCTTCTGCATCCCCCGCAGAGCCCACACCTTCTGTGACTTCGACTGATGATGAGGGCGGACCTCTGATCACTTCTTCCACTTCGATCGAGCCCCCTCAGTCGAGTCCAGAGGTGCCAGCTGCTGACTCCGGTGAGGTGACTTCAGATCACCAGGGAACCCGAGCAGTTCAGCGTGACCACCCCTCAGAGCTCATCATTGGTGATTTAACTGAAAGGACTTTGCGTTCTTCTGCCTCTCTCGCTGTGTTTGCTGAATCTGCGTTTGTTGCATCTTTTGAGCCCAGAGACATTTCTCATGCTCTTTCTGATTCTAATTGGATTAATGCTATGCAAGAAGAGCTTGAGAATTTTGTCCGCAATCGGGTTTGGACATTGGTTGAGCCGCCACCAGGATGCAACCCCATAGGCACCAAGTGGGTATTCAAGAACAAACAAGGTGAAGATGGGGTTGTGGTGCGCAACAAAGCTCGACTAGTTGCCCAGGGTTATTGCCAAAAGGAAGGTATTGACTTTGAAGAAACCTTCGCCCCTGTTGCCCGTCTTGAGTCCATTCGTATTCTTCTAGCTTTTGCCGTTTCGAAGGGTTTTAAGCTTTTTCAAATGGACGTTAAGAGTGCTTTTCTGAACGGGTTCATAGAGGAGGAGGTATATGTTAGGCAACCCCCCGGTTTTGAGAACCCTAAGTTTCCTCGACATGTTTTTAAGTTGCATAAAGCTTTATACGGGTTGAAGCAAGCCCCCAGGGCTTGGTACGACCGGTTGAAGCAATTTTTGTTGGGGAAGGGCTTTGTGATGGGTTCTGTGGATAAAACTCTTTTCTTGCTCAGAGATGCTTCAGATTTCTTAGTTGCTCAGATTTATGTGGACGATATTATTTTTGGCGGTACTACTGATTCTCTTGTGTCCAAGTTTTCTGAGCAGATGCACAGTGAGTTTGAGATGAGCCTCATGGGTGAGCTTAAGTATTTCTTAGGGCTCCAGATCAAGCAGACCAAGGACGGCACCTTCATCCACCAAGGTAAGTACACTCGTGATATGTTAAGAAATTTGACTTTGGTGGTGAATTGAAGCCGCAGATGACCCCGATGGGCACTTCTGGGGGTCTGGACAAGGACGAGAGCGGTGTCAAGGTCAATGAGAGAGAATTTCGAGGGATGATCGGTTCGCTGTTGTACTTGACGGCAACAAGACCAGGACATACAGTTCGCCGTGGGACTTTGCGCGCGTTTTCAGTCTTCACCACGCGCGTCTCACCGGCAGGCTGTCAAGCGCATTTTCAGGTATCTCACCTATGCGCCTGATCTTGGTCTTTATTATTCAGCATCATCATCACTTGATTTATCTGGCTTTTCGGACGCTGACTTTGGTGGGTGCCGGTTGGATCGCAAGTCGACTTCTGGTACTTGCCAGTTTCTTGGTTCTTCCCTTGTATCTTGGTCTTCTCGAAAGCAATCTGGAGTTGCTCTTTCGACCACAGAGGCTGAGTATGTAGCTGCTGCTAGCTGCTGCTCACAGATGGTTTGGATGATTTCCACTCTTCGAGACTTTGGGTTGCTCTTTCCTACCAGGGTTCCATTGTTTTGCGACAGCACGAGTGCTATTAGTGTAGGGAAAAACCCATGTCTCCATTCAAAAACCAAACATATTGATGTGCGCTTTCACTTCTTGCGGGATCAATATGAGAAAGGTGTCATTGACCTTATTCATGTTGATACCCATCATCAGTTGGCTGACATTTTTACCAAACCCCTAGATCAGTCTACATTTGAGCGTTTACGAGGGGATTTGGGTGTTGTGTATCCTTTCTAGGATATTTTGCGTCAGTTTTCTTTTTACTCTTTTCTTGAGTCTTTTTGTGTGTGTTCATATCATACATATTCACATATCACACATTTGAGCCTGCTTCTGTTATATGATTGAACTACTTTACTTATTCTAGCTGGTATATGCTTTTGATTACTTGTCAATGATCATGCTTTGTTTCAGTTCGCTCGATATGTCTGATATCTGTCATATGCATGGCTTTTACGCTTTCAACTTGAAAAATGATCACCATTGCTTCTGGTAACTAGCATGTGTAGGCTGAATGCTTTTGCTATTTGTTACATGCCTTGTAGCTAGTTCATCACATAGATGCAGATATGCAACTTGGACATCTTTATGCTTTAACATGGAAAATGTGCTATAAAAATGATGAAAATCAAAACTGAATGAAAATTCCATGCCCTTTTTATGCTTGCGTTGAAAAGATCCAAGTGGGTTTGCTTTGTCGCATTATATTGTCCTGGACTGCTTACCATAGCACTTTGGTATGAACTAGGACAATGTAGTGTATGCCAAGACCAATGTCTTAAGCTTCTGATGGCCCAGTCCTGGCCTAGGCTTGACTTGGTCGGTTAGCATAAGGTTTGACATGCAAATAACCCTTGGCAAAAATAACAAAGGAAAATGAAAAAGCCTGAATTTTAAAGGGATAATAAGTTTGCTGAAGCACTTTGTTTTGAACAATGCTTATCTTGGTAGATATCAGTTAGCTTCTGCATCTCATGCTTTACCTTGCTTGTTTACTAGACAATGTGGTGATGCTTTTATTTGCAAAAACTGAAAAATGCGTGCTAAATGACTCTCTTTAGATATCATCTCTTGCACTGATCATGCCATGTATCTTAGACAGTATCTCCTTTGCTATACCTGTTAGATACTGTATTTGCAGTCAATCATATCTGAGAAGCATGCTTTCTTCACTCCACCTGCACCCCAATTGCATTCACTGCATATTTTGAGGGGGAGTTGCATTTCAGGGGGAGTCTGTGTCTCTTTTTGAGTGCTTGATGAGTTCACTTGTCAACAAGGGGGAGAAAATTGGGATCAGAGTTTAAGGGGGAGTTCTTACTCTGTTGATATCCTTGTTGTTCTAAAAATCGCACTCATTTTGAGCTTTTACGTTTTGGGTAACCATAATGACCGTTTCTTGCTTTTGGTTGGCTTTTGGTCATTAGGGTTAAACTTTTACCTTATTTTTCTTCTTCTTTGTTTCTTGTATTTTGTTTTCGTGTTTCCACATTTGGTTCACAGGTGCTGAAGAGCTGAGAATTGAGGAGTGTTGACAATGCACTCATCAAGGGGGAGATTGAGGAGCCATGCTGAATAGCGTGGGCCTCATGGCTCTAGAAGTGATGAGTCATTGTCAACGATAGTCAAAGAGGACTGAAGAAGAAAAGAGATCTGCTGTTTCATGGGCCGCGTGTGACTCAGGTACACGGGCAGCAAGCGACTGTCGGGCAGAGGAGGCTGCGAAGTCGGGCTGGCCCAATCCGGGTGCATGGGCCAGAAGCAGTAGAAGACCCACTGGGCTGTTGACCAGGACTGACTCAGGTACACGGGCGGTGAGTGATTGCCGGGCTGAGAGAGCTGCGGAGTCGGGCCGGCCCAATCCGGGTACCTGGTGCAAAGCTGGTGGAGGCTTTGTCAGTTTCGGCGTAAAACTGACAACCGTTGATTCTGTATCCGACTGTCCAGAAGAATAGCTTCAGGATATGTCATCTGTTACTCTAGGCCCACAGTCAGTCAGTTGTGTCTGTAAAAATACCTAAGGGCAGTAGAGTCTTTTTCTGTATTTTTGAGTCTGTAAAACCCTAAGGGGCTGGTAGAATATTCCTAGTGTTGGGCTGCCTATAAATAGCACCCCAATTCCTAGGGTTTGGACTACCCTTTTGCTGAAATTGAATACTACTCTATTGGGTCATTTTTGCCTCTCACGTTTTTCTCTCTCTTCACCCGTTCCCTGCTTGCGCCGCCAGGGAGTTCACTCTCTGTGTATCTTGCCTTGCTTTTAATGTTGTAGTAAATGCTCTATTTCTTTGTGTGCTGCATCTGCAAGGTTTTAAATGGGTCGTTTTCATCTACAAAGCAAGTTTCCCTGTGATTTTTGAAGCTTTATAGGCTTCGGCAGGTGTGAAGAAGCTTCTGTTCTTCACGAACAGAGTACTAGTTCTTGCGATTTGCAAGTAGTACTCCACTGTAGCTACAGTACTTCTGCGCCAGCTTTTTTCTTTTACTGTTCTACTTTTCGATCGGGTTGATAGGACTAAAATCGCTTTTCTGACTGTGTCTGGCGAAGTCCCTTCTCTGTTCGAAGCCCCTCAACTCCATGAGGCAGGCTTCGATCGAACGTCTTTAAAAGACTTCGCTCAGACTTCGAACTTCGGTCTTTGTGTCTGAGTTGCTAGCTTCGAAGTTCTTCCTGTATTGGATAGCATCGCTTACTTCGAACTAGCATACTCCGAATCTATCTGTTCGAAGTACACACTTTGTTAGGTGTCGAGGTTGGGATCGAAGCTTGTGGCTCCGCTAGGCTTCGCACTGATTTCTGTGTAGCGTGTCACCCTTCGCCTCTCTTTTCGGAGCTCGCTCTTTTCGAAGGTTGAGCATTGGCTTCAGACTTGATTTTCTGTCACGTGACAGACTTCGCTTCTTTGTTCGAAGGTTGTCTGTTTGTGTGTTGTGTTCGAAGTTCTGTGTTTGAAGGTTTAGCTTCGAAGCTTTCGGTTCTAAGTGTGTTCGAAGTTTTGTCTTCGAAGTGTGTACTTCGAAGAAGGCTTCGGCACTGTTTACTTCGCTCCGAAGCTCGTGACTCGAAGTTGTGCTCGAAGTTTTGTCTTCGAAGCCCTCACTTCGAAGCAGGCTCCGACTTTGTCATCTTGCTCCGAAGCTTTTGATTCGAAGCTGTGTTCGAAGTCCTGTCTTCGAAGTGCATACTTCGAACCAGGCTCCGGCACTTCTTTTGCTTCGCTCCGAAGTACATTTCGCTTCTTACCACTTCGAACTAGGTTAGACAGTGACACCTTCGGCATTTCGGACAGACTCCGTCACCAACCTCCGAAGCAGACTTCGACGTGCGAAGGGGGCTTCGCCAACTTCCGAACAGGAGACAACTTTGGACAGTAACTTCTCTTTTCACTTTATACATACTTAGATCATTTCATTGAGAAGTATAGGCCTGTTACATCTTGTTTATCTGCCTAGTTGCACCACTTTAGGTTTACACTGTTTATCATCAGTTGCTTCTAGGTTAGAAACCTTTAGACTTAGGCCTACTGTCTATTTTCTGCTGCATAGTATTTTTGAGGTGCGTTGGGTATTGGGAACAGGCCATTGATTCGAAAGAATTTTTTAAGGCGCCCATTCACCCCCCCTCTGGTCGCTACTTTCGGTCCTACACAGAGAAGGTGTTTTCTCTCAGCGTTTAATTTCTTGAGCACCTACACCATCTCTCATAGGGCCACATAGGGTTTTTCCTAGACTGTTCAGTTGTCCTTGGTGTTCTGTTCGAGAGTGGTCATCCACGTCTTGTCCCTAGCGAAGTCTGAATGCTGCCAGTTTTCTCCGCATAGTTGTTTCTGCTTGAGGACTTCGTCAGGCGTAGGCTTTGCAACAGTAGATGGAAAGTTTTTTTATGTAAAAAATTGTCTTGCGAAGTCCGCACGATGTGTGTCTCTGGTGTTTGTGCTTGCTGAGTTGTGTGAGCTGAGTCACCCGAAGGCAACACAGACCTCAATGCTTGCGGACTTCAAAGATTCTTCGTTGTATCTTAGCTTCGCACTAAGTACTCCGAAGCCTCACACGTGGTTCCTGGCTGTGCGCTGTCCCAAGCGAAGTACGTGATTTCAGGCTTGATTTTTCTGTTGGTTTCGAAGTTGTTTTTCTGTGTCAAGCTCTGAAGCTATGAAGCGTGTCGAAGTCCGAGCTAACTTTAGTGGGCTCCGATGTGTGATGAAGCTGAAGCAGACTTCGGTTACGCTTCAGTCAGCCTTTGATCAGAATTCAATGTCCATGCTTACAACCTTCGCACGAGGACTTCGAACAGGCTTCGACGAGTATCAAATTGGAGATAGCTGTGAACAGTAATATTTCTCGTTTTACGTGCACTTAAACTAAATCCTTGTGATGATCTACTTTCATGAAGCTTGAAAGGTCCATGTTTTAAATGCTCTGCCAATCTGCCTATAAGCACTGTTTTTGGTGTCTTTATTTCTAGGACATCGGTCATTTTTAGGCTAGATTATTTTTGGACCTATAGATTGTTCTTGTTTCTGTTAGTTGTCTGTTGAGGTGCGTTGGGTGTTGGGAGAAGGCCATTGATTCGAAAGAATTTTTTAGGCGCCCATTCACCCCTCCTCTGGTTGCTACTTTCGGTCCTACACAGGTGATTATCGCTTGGAGCATTTCATGATGAGGTTTTGGCACGAGTTCCCGTGGTATGGGTCATCTCGTTACACTTTGGTGTTTGGGATGAGTGCGTGCCTTGTGGGTACAGTGGTACACCTCTAATCAGAGTCTTAAATCTTTTCGAAAAGCCGAGCCCACGGTCAAGGGCGGGTTGCATGACATCCCACAGTTAGTTTACTTTTAACGTATGTGCATGATGACATGGCATGTAAGGACTGTTGAGCGAGGAGGGAAAATGAACTCCTCGAGTTAGATGGTATTATGATGTTCATGTTTAATATTCTGCGTGATTAAACTTGACTACACTAAATGCAATAACTAAAAAATGTACTTTTCCGCATTTTTAGCCATTATCCTTCCTTTGTTAGTATCCTGCATTACTATTGCATTTCCAGTGGCTTGTTGAGTACCTTTGTACTCATACCCATTGGACAAACACTTCAGAGGTTGCTTACTATGAGGAGGATGGTCTGGAGTAGCGACCCAATCAAGAAGAAGATCCAGAAGAGGGCGTTCATCATGCTTTTTATTATTTATTTTATTTTTACTCTTATGTAATAATGTGGTCTGCGTACCACGAATGATTGCCATATGTACGTTGTTGCATGATGAACCTCTTGTATTATTGTTTTTCTTTGGAAATTCAATAATGTTCTGATTTGGTAAATTGGGGCGTCACAAGATGGTATCAGAGCCGACTTGACTGTAGGAAGCCAAACGGACCAACCTAGCACTTAGTTTGATAAAATCTATTTCACGAAAACCTACTTTATAACTTTGTTCCTTCCCTCACTTCTATTCAACTTGTTGTTTTTGTAGATGCCGGTCTACCAAGTCCACAGTTTCTGCCACCACTTCAAGGGCTTCGTCAGGGAGCTCCGAATGATGGTAACCTTCCTTGGGTTCTTCTTCGAGCCCGAGTTCCACGGTGTTTACATGGAAGAATTCGTGGGACCATGTGACGTCTCCCTCACCATCCATGGATCCGGCGAGCACCTGCC
The DNA here is from genome assembly GCA_019279435.1 of Zizania palustris. Classification (NCBI taxonomy): domain Eukaryota; kingdom Viridiplantae; phylum Streptophyta; class Magnoliopsida; order Poales; family Poaceae; genus Zizania; species Zizania palustris. The sequence continues at coordinate 55,869,656 of JAAALK010000290.1, read as the reverse complement.
GTTCTTCATGGAAGCACTTGGGGGCCCAACCTTCGACGTCGCGTGCCAACGCATTGCCCTGCAAGCCCTCATGGAGCTGAGGATGATCTATGACGATCGTCTTCAGAACTCATCCTTACGGCTTGTGCCGAAGCGCACTCGTGGTGCCCACCACAGCATCTACATCGGAGTCCACTTTGATCGTGATCCGGTCATGGCCCAGTAGACATGTCTTCTTCAGGCCATGGACGATCTCCATACCGAGGCCGTGCTTGACGCCTAGGAGCACCATGAGGCGGTAGAGTTTCTTCGTCACGAGACAAAGAGATTGATCCAACAAAATGGCGAGCTGCAGTGTAAGATAATACAGCTGCAGAAGGACATAGTGGAGATGATTCCCCTCGTTCCGAGGAGGAAGAAGCCCATCCGCGAGCCCGTCCCTCGCCCCAAGAGGATCCCACCACACCCCATGGCTGCCGCACCATCCAGCTCTAGCGCCCCTGCCTCGCGCCCCGCCGTCGTTGACCCCATCATCGAGAACTTTCTCGAGCCCACCGTCCCTCAGGACCCACGTGGTTCCGAGAGCACGGAGACCGCCCCAGATGGTGAGTAGGCGATAGTTTTCGATGATTGTTTATAATAATTTTGTGGTGCCACCTGCAACGACTTGTGTTGTAGGTGGATTAAATAAAAACATTGATGTAATAAACCTTCTTTACCACTTATATATATATACATATGAGCCCCTTTGGGCTGTTTTTGGCTAAAATTTTGTTTTAAAAACCCTTCTCTTTTGGCTAAAAATTTTTGTGTATTCAGAAGATGACCGAAAACCAGAACGCCGGGTCCAACAATGGAGAAGGGGCAAGCAACGGTCTCCCCGGGAGTGTTGTGCCCAACTGGGGCGCAACTGGCCAACGTCAAACCGGGCCACCATCCACCAACCATCCCACCTTGGCGGAGATGATGGCTAATCAGAACCAGCTGATCACTGCCCTCCTCACCCAAATACAGCACCAACAAGCACAGTTGGATCGGCTGCAACAACAGAATGTGGAGCCCGTTCCACGTGCACCAGCCCCCGCACCCGCACCTCAACTCTGAGAGTTTTTGCGCGTGCGACCTGCTATCTTTTCTAGCACGACAAACCCCATGGAGGCCGGAGATTGGCTTCGGACCATCGGGAAGAAGTTGGACCTCCTGCCCTGCACCGACCGGGATAGAGTGGCATTCGCCACTCACCATCTCTAGGGTCCCGCTGCAGAGTGGTGGGACAACTACCGTGAGTCCTAGCCGGACGACCATGAGGTGACTAGGGCGGAGTTCACCATCGCCTTCTGCGCCGCCCATGTCCCTGCCGGAGTCATCGCGGTCAAGCAGTAGGAGTTCCATGACCTGCAGCAGTGAAGCCGGACCGTCATGGAGTACCTCCATGAATTCAACCATTTGGCTCGCTACGCGCCGGAAGAGGTGCGAACCGACACCCTCCGCCAGGCCATGTTCCTCCAGGGACTTAAGGATGAGCTGTCCATTCAGCTCATCGCCACCGACTACGCAAACTTCCAATGGTTGGTGAATAAAGCGCTCATCCAAGAGACTGAGCAAAACAAGCTGGACCTCAAGAAGAGGAAGATGATCACGTTCAAGCATCATCAGGCGAACCCTTAGAGGCCCCGCTTCGTCCCTCTGCCGCCGACACCCGCCTACCATCCTCGGCCCGTCTACAGACCGCCACCTGCCACCAGTGGATCCAACGCCGGGCATCCTCGCCCCGCTCCTCCAGCTCCGACCGCTCAACCGACGCCCACTGCCAAGGCACCGATCATGAGGGACCGCAACGGAAAGCTGGTCCTCTACTTCAACTGTCGGAAGGAAGGGCACTACTTGCACTAGTGTCCTCACCCCAAGCAGCCCCAAGGCTCGGCGCCCAACCAGGTAGTTTGTGCCCGCATCAACCACATCAGCACGGAGGAAGCTCACGAAGCCCCCGAAGTAGTACTCGGTATGTTCACCACAAACTCCATACCACAAACTCTAGGGCAACATATTCCTTCATCTCGGGGGACTTTGTGAAAGCAAATGACTTGGAAGTACTCCCTCTACCCGCCCCCATGATGATTGCCACTTCAGGCAAGAAAACCTTAGCTAACCTGTTTAGCCCTAAGGTAAGGATAGAAATCCAAGGAGTATTATTCTGGGCTGAGTCGGTCCTCATCGAGTGCACCGGACTCGACCTCATCGTAGGTATGGACTGGTTGATGAAGCATAAGGGAGTGATTGACTACGCCAGCAAGTCCGTCACTGTGACCAACCCCGAAGGTGAAGCCGCCACTTTTCAGATGACCAATCGTGGACCTCGCAAGGTGTCCCTTCACTCGCTGGCCCTAGAGGAATTGCCCGTGGTCAAGGAATACATGGACGTCTTCCCGGAAGACCTACCAGGATTGCCTCCCAAGCGGAACATTGAATTCAGAATCGAACTTGTCCCCAGGACCACCCCAATCTCCAAGCACCCATACCAGCTGGCCGCCAATGAACTAGCCGAAGTTAAGAGCAATATTGAAGACCTAGAACAAAAAGGGTATATCCAACCGAGTACCTGTAGGATCGAAAATAGCGACCAGAGGGGGGGTGAATGGGCGCCTAAAAATTCTTTCGAATCAATGGCCTTCTCCCAACACCCAACACACCTCAGAAGACTAAGTAGTAAAGTATGAACAGATTGCCTAAGTCTAAAGGTATCTAGCCAAGAAGCAACTGATAATAAAAAACAGTGAAACACTAAAGCAGTGCTAACAGGCAGATAAACAGAATATCCAAGTCAAGGCTAGTTAAACTTCTCAATGGATGATCTAAGTAAAACTAAAGTGAGATGAGAAGTTACTGTTCAAATCTGTCTCCTGTTTGGAACTTGGCGAAGCCTGCTTCGCCGGTCGAAGCCTGCTTCGCTGGTCGAAATCTGCTACGGATGTCAAAGCCTGCTTCGCTGGTCGAAGCCTGCTCCAGAGATGATTGACGAAGTCTGCCGAGGAGGTTTTGTCTAACCTAGTTCGAGGTGGCAAAAGACCGAAGATGCTTCGAAGCTAAGTACTGAAGTATCGAAGCTAGCTTCGAACCGAGTGCTTCGAAGCCTATCCTTTGAGCAGAATGCTTCGAACACAACGCACAGACAAACAACCTTCGAAAAGAGAAGTGAAGGCTGACACGCGACAGAGAAACCAAAACGAAGCCTACACTCTACCTTCGAACAAACACATCAAGGACCTTCGGAGAAGACCGATGCAAACACTGAGCGAAGTCTATCAGTGAGATTAGCTTTGAAGCTAACTCCGAAGCCTGACGAAGTATTGACTTCGAACAGCTCGAAACTGAGAACACCTTCGCTAATACTATCGAAGTATGTGAGGCTGACAGAGTGCAAAACGTACTGCGAAGATAGAGACACAACACACAAAAGAAGCCGAAGTTCGAGCGAAGCTTTCGAGGATGTCCGATCGAAGCCTGCCTCACAGAGCTGAGGGACTTCGAACAGAGAGAAGGGGCTTCGCCAGAAACAGCCAGAAAAGGTATTCAGTCTTGACTGCTTCGATCAAAAAGCTACGCAGAAAAAGCAAAGCCTGAGTACTATTATACTGTTGCTACAGTGTAGTAGTACTACTTGCAACAAGTATGAACTAATACTCCTCTCGTGAAGAACACAACGAAGCGTCCAGAGAAGCATTAATTCAGGAACAAACTGGACATACGCAAATCAAAACTTCACGGCTTGCACACGAAACGCTGCACACTCAAAACGCAGGAACAGAAACTTCCACAACCGTGCAGAGACAAGATGAACTCACGGTGAACAGAGGGAAGCTTCCTGGCGGCGCACAAACAGGAGAGAGAACAGGGAACCAAGAGAAAAAAATGACCCAAATGATTGAAAAGTAAATTCTGGAAGGGTAGTCCAACCCTAGGGATTGGGGGCCTATTTATAGGTTGCCCAATGACCTATAATAATCCACCAGCCCCTTATGGTTTTTTACAGACGAAGGAATAAAAGGAAAAGACTAAACTGCCCTTAGGATTTTTACAGACTTGACTGACTGACTGTGGGCCTAGAGATACAGATGACTTATCTGGAAGCTAAACTTTCGTAGCGACTACGGCTTCTCTTCTGGACAGTCGGATACAATATCAATGGTTGTCAGTTTTGCGCCGAAACTGACAAAGCCTCCACCGGCTTTGCACCAGGTACCCGGATTAGGCCGGCCCGATTCCGCAGCTCTCTTAGCCCGGCAATCACTCACCGCCTGTGTACCTGAGTCAATCCCGGTCAATAGCCCAGTGGGTCTTCTGCTGCTCCTGGCCCATATACCCGGATTGGGCCAGCCTGACTTCGTAGCCTCCTCGGCCCGACAGTCACTCGCTGCCCGTGTACCTGAGTCACATGCGGCCCATGAAACAGCAGATCTTCACTCTTCATCTGTCCTCTTTGACTTTCATTGACAATGACTCATCACATCTGGAGCCATGTGGCCCACGCTATTCAGCATGGCTCCTCAGTACCTCACCCTAGGGTGCTCCGGTTATCTTCGCCATGAAGAAGGACAAGACCAAAAGAATTTGTGTGGACTATAGAGCCTTGAACGACGTGACCATCAAGAACAAGTACCCACTGCCTTGGATCCTCGGTGTTCTACAAGATCGACCTCAGGTCAGGCTACCACCAATTGAGGATTAGGGAAGAAGACATCCCCAAGACTGCCTTCACATCCCGCTATGGACTTTACGAGTATACCGTGATGTCGTTTGGACTCACGAATGCCCTGACCTTCTTCATGAACATGATGAACAATGTATTCATGGAGTTCTTGGATAAGTTCATCATGGTATTCATCAATGATATCCTCGTCTACTCCAAGACCAAGGAAGAACATGAAACCCACCTCCGACTAACCCTCGGAAAGCTAAGAGAGCAGCAGTTGTACGCCAAATACAGCAAGTGCGAGTTTTGGTCGTCCGAGGTGAAGTTTCTCAGTCATGTCATCTCTGCCAGAGGAATAGCAGTGGACCCAACCACCGTAGAAGCAGTGACCAATTGGCTACAACCCATGAATGTGACTGAGATCCGGAGTTTTCTCGGATTGGCTGGATATTACCGCTGATTCATCGAGAACTTCTCAAAGATAGCCAAGCCCATGACCAGACTACTGCTGTTGGGGGAAAATATTCCATCCTCATGGTTATTGCCGTAACAGCACAAAGGCAGATAATGGATTCGAAGGTTTCCAGACGTCCATCTTCAAAGATGTCCTGAGTCAAGCTCGAAGTATGAAGATGGGCCTTGGTTCGAAGTATATCTTCGAACTAAGGCTCTTTGAGATCTTTTCTGCCAGCTAAGATGGAAGATTTATCTTTTATCTTATTAGATTAGTCTTTTACCATTTTATCCCTATCAAGGGTACCGAATAGTTTCCACTATGTCGGTTGTAATAGAGGGGTAAATAGGTCTTTTCCTTAATATTTGGGCCTATAAATACCCCACATTGCACCCTGTAATAGGGACCGAATACAAGTTATTCAATACACACAATCGAACTATTCTAAGTTGTTATCCTTTCGGAGGCTTAGAACAGTTCACTTCGCAAACACTTCGTTTGTCAGTTTCTAATCTACAAAAACCTGTTAGCGTAATCTTTTACGCCAACAGTTGGCGCCGTCCGTGGGGAACTTAGTCCAAGAAACTTCGTTCTCTACCAACTTCTTACATCATGCCTCCTAAGCGAAGCGCACCTCGTAACCCTGTTCGGAGGTCCTCTCGGATCTCCGGAGAGGCACCATCCGACACGGTTGAGGTCGGAGGGCCTTCGACGTTCCCTCCACCTCAAACTCCGGAAGGAGTTTCCATCCCTCGAACATACGGAGTTCCTCCGCCAACTCCTTCTATACTTCGACCACCCGGAGTCCCTCTTCCACCATCAATCCCACTTCGAATTGATCCCCTTGGTTCTCAAGACCCGGAAGACCCTTCCGGAGGAGATGAAGACAATCTTGGAGATATGGCCACTCAAATGGCCAGCCTCCAAGCTGAAGTAGCAAGATGGCGGCAAGAAGCCGCGAACAGGCTTCGCTCTCAAGCCATCCCAACTATTCCAGAAGTGCCCAAAGATGACGAGCCCATTTATCCCGAAGCCCCGGAGAACGCATCCTTCGATACTGAATCTCCGCTGCATCCTGAGCTATAGAAAGTTCGCTTCGACCCGAAGTTTAAGACTTCGAAGCTCTGTAAGTATGCTGGAGATGAAGATCCTGGAGAGTTTGTCCGTTCTTATGCCCTAGCAATTGAAGCTAGTGGAGGAGTTCGAGATACCATGGCAAAATGCTTCCCCTTAGCTCTTCAAGGAGTGGCATTAAGGTGGTTCTGGTCTTTGAAGCCAGGATAAATTAATTCATGGGGGCAGCTGAAGAAGAAGTTCGTAAGCAATTTTCAAGGCACCTTCGTGCCTCCAATGTCAACGGGAAGCCTTTTCCAGGTGAAGCAACTCCCTGGAGAGACATTGAGGCAATATTTTAAGCACTTCGCTCATACGAAGTCGCAGATCCGAGGGTTGTCTACATCTTCGGTAGTTGATGCAGTTCGGGAAGGTGTCACTCATCAAGGCCTCCTGGATAAGCTTCATCGGAAAAGCATATCCTGGGTTTCTAAGCTGATGTCATACTTTGAGGAGTATGCAAGGTCAGAATAAGGTTGGCTTCGAAGAACTGCAGCTACTTCATCCATATTGCAAGAAGTAAAAGTAGAAGTAAAAACTTCGGCACAGCCGCAAGAATCAGTTTTCGAAGTTCAACATGATCGGAGAAGGGGGCAGAAGCATCCTCGTTCTGAGGTCTTGAACATTGCACCCCCACAAAAGTTCACACAGAGAGCTCCACAGCCTTCGGGGAACAAGGTCAGCGGCTGGAGGCCGCCAGGGAAAACGGATGGCAAAGGCCAGACCCTTTTCTGCTGCATTCATGGTGAAAATCGAAGCCATGCAACTGATACTTGCAATGATATACTCACTTTAAGAGGAGAATATCTTGAAAGAACTTCGGGTCGAGGTACTACCGACCGAGTTCCAGCTCAAGCGCGCCCGGAGCCGGTCCAGGCTGTGGCGCGGATAGAAAACTCCGAAGCCGCAAGGCGCCCTCCAGTGGCCAATGTTATGCCACCTCCGAAGCAAGAGGAAGGGCAAGACCGAGGGAAAAGAGTAGTCCTCCCCATCTCCGGAGGAGGTACCCTCGGAAGCATGTCGAAAAGACAGAGAAGAGACTATGTCAGAGAGGTGGTCCACATTGGGACTTCGTCATCTGCAGCTGCTATGCCGGAATGGTCTCACATACCGATATCTTTTTCTGCGGAGGATGCAGCTGGCATTAAATTCCCGCATGCAGACCCACTTGTTATTACTGCTGATATTGCGGGTACTGAAGTTCGAAGAGTGTTGATTGATGGAGGTAGCTCGGCAGACATTATTTTTGTTCAAGCCTTCGATCAATTGTGTATCTCCAGGAAGCACCTTCTTCCAGCGGCTTGTCCGTTGCAAGGCTTGGCTGGACCTCCGCTTGATGCACTCGGCCAAATAGGCCTGGAAGTTACCTTCGGAGAAGGTTTGTTGGCCCAAACTGAGGAAGTAATCTTCGATGTTGTAGATGCCCCATATGCCTACAACGTCATCTTCGGAAGAGGCATGCTAAACCAGTTCGGAGCTTTGGCGCATCACAATTATTTGTGCATGAAGATGCCCACACAAGTAGGAGTCCTAACTGTCTTTGGAGATCAAGCTATCGCCCGGAGAGCGGAATATGGTCATGGCCCGCCTCTTGATCCAAGACAAGTAAACAATGTGCAAGATAATCAAGAAAATTTTTTAACCCCTTCCGAAGCTTCGAAGAAATCCTTCCTAAGACCAAGTCCTGAAGGAGAGATTGCAGCGAAGGTTATTATCAAAGATGGTAAAGAATATACATTTCAATTTGGTAAAGATTTACCTCCAGAAGTTGCAACCTCCTTGGAAAAGGTGGTGGAAGAGAATTTAGATGTCTTCGCTTGGTCTGACGAAGATATTACCGGAGTCAATCGGGATATCATTGAACATAGTTTGCTTGTAAACCCGAAGGCCCGACCTGTTCGGCAAGGACAACGAAAAATGTCTGCAGAAAGAACTGTTCTAGCGAAGGACGAAGTTGAGAAATTGTTGAAGGCTGGGATTATCAAAGAAGTGGCTCACACAGAATGGTTAGCCAACCCAGTATTCGTCAAAAAGAAATCTTCCGGGAAGTGGCGCACGTGCATTGATTTCACATCCTTGAATAAAGCATGCCCTCGTGACCCCTACCCCATGCCCCGAATTGATCAATTGGTCGACTCCACCGCAGGTTCAGAGTTATTAAGCTTTCTCGACGCATATTCTGTTTATCATCAAATATGGTTGAAGCGCGAAGATGAGATAAAGACAAGCTTTGTAACTCCTTCGGGAGTCTTTTGTTATTTAAGAATGCCTTTTGGCTTAAGAAATGCCGGGGCTACTTTTTCGAGGTTAGTTGCTAAGGGTCTAGGTCATCAATTAGGTCGCAATGTGGAGGCCTATATGGATGATATTGTAATAAAGAGTGCTTTAAAGCACCAACATAGCCTAGACTTAGTAGAAACATTTAATAGCCTTCGGGCATGTGGGATCTGTCTTAACCCCGAAAAGTGTATCTTCGGAGCTAAGGCTGGAAAATTGTTAGGGTATTTAGTTTCAAGCAGGGGGATTGAAGCTAGCCCTACGCAAATAACTGCGCTGCAAAAGATGGCTCCTCCAGAAAATTTAAAGCAAGTGCAAAAGCTGACTGGGCATCTGGCAGCACTTAGCAGGTTTTTATCAAGGTCTGCGGAGAGAAGCTTACCTATATTTAAAGCATTGAAAGGGTCCGAAGATTTTGCATGGACACCGGAGTGTCAAAAAAGCTTCGAAGATATTAAAGAGTATCTCAGTAATCTCGCTACACTCACGGTGCCTACTGCGGACGAAACCCTACTCCTTTACCTTGCAGCTACAGGTTCTGCTGTTAGTGTAGTTCTTGTCAGAGAAGTGGATTTCAATGGGAAGTTGGTACAAAATCCTGTTTATTTTGTGCCCGAAGCATTATCAGGAGCGAAAACAAGATACTCCGAACTCGAAAAGTTCGTTTATGCTCTGATAATGGCTTCGAGGAAATTAAGACATTATTTTTTGGCTCACAATATAATCGTACCAACTTCGTATCCTTTAGGAGATATGCTCCGAAGTAAGGATTCCACTGGAAGGATTGGAAAGTGGGCAGTTGAGCTAGCACCCTTCGACATATCTTTCTTGGCAAGACAGCAATCAAATCGCAAGTCTTAGCAGATTTTGTAGCAGAATGGACTCCACCTGCAACCTTGGTTCCGGAGAAGTCAAGCGATGGAGTTTGGACTGTTTATTCTGATGGGGCTTTCCAAGCATCCGGAGCAGGCATTGGAGCAGTATTAATTTCGCCTTCAGGGCAAAGAGCAATGTACTCCGCAAGACTCAACTTTAAGTCTACCAATAATATAGCGGAGTATGAAGGGATTTTACTGGGACTCCGAAAAGCACGTGCTCTAGGGGCTACAAGAGTTGTTATAAATACAGACTCTCAAATAGTAGCAGGGCACGTAGATAAAAGTTTTCAGGTTTGGCATCCACAGCTTGCAAAGTACTTAGAAGAAATCCGTAAAATCGAAGCACACTTCAAGGGTATTTCCATTCGGAGTATACCAAGAGCAGAAAATGTGCAAGCGGACATCTTAGCAAAAGTTGCAGCCGGAGCTGTGGATGTACCAGAAGAAGCTTTCTATGAAGAGCTCAGTACACCTTCGGTGCCACAAATTCCCTCTGCAGAGATTCTTTGCATTCCAAGTGCAGATTGGAAAAAATCAATCATGGAACTTTTATAAGGAGGAACAAATTTGCCTGAAGAGCCACAGCTTTCAAGATTGAAACTCAGGGCTAGAAATTATCAAATAATCAACGGTATTTTATATAAGGTCGGAGTATGTTCCCCTTTACTCCGATGTATATCTCAGGCCGAAGGTCAAGAAATTCTTCGAGAAATTCATGAAGGCCTTTGCGGTAGCCATTTAGCCCCTCGAGCTTTGGCAGGAAAATAACTTCGCTAGGGGCTTTATTGGCCTACAATAACAGCTGATGCGGAGAGCTTAGTCCGCACTTGTCAAGGATGTCAGTGGATGGGTCGACGAAGTCATCGCCCACCAACAGCTCTTCAAGTTATTGCTCCGATATGGCCTATGGCCAGATGGGGTATGGATTTAATTGGTCCCTTTCCAGTAGCCAAGGGAAATCTAAAGTTCGCAGTGGTAGCTATTGAATATTTTTCTAAGTGGATAGAAGCAGAGCCCTTAACAGATATCACTTCGAACAATGTACAGAAATTCTTTTGGAAGAATATCATTTGCCGGTTCGGAGTGCCTAGACAACTCACAGTTGATAATGGAACACAGTTCGATGCAGAACCTTTCAGGAAGTTTTGTGAAGATCTAGGCATTCAGTTATGTTTTGCTGCGGTGAGACATCCTCAGTCTAATGGAGCTGTAGAAAGAGCCAATGGAAATATTTTGTCAGGGCTAAATCGAAGGATAGTAGGATTAGCAAAAGGATTGTGGACCGAAGAGCTTCCGAAGATTTTGTGGTCCATTCGGACTACGCAAACAAGGTCCACAGGCTTTACTCCATTCAGATTACTATTCGGAGATGAAGCTATGACTCCAACGGAGCTCAAAGGAGTCATCACTTTGCAGCACCGAACCGGAGATTGAAGAAGAAAGAGAAGCTTCGCTAGATTTATCAGAAGAAACAAGACTTCGAGCTGTGGCTAATTTATCAAAATATCACCAGCAGACGAAGGCTTGGTTTGACCCAAAGGTTAAGATCAATGAACTTAGACCGGGTCATCTTGTTCTACGAAGCATTATAGCGCTAGGGAAATTAGGAAATAAATGGGAAGGTCCATATTTAATTGTTCGTTCAGGACGCCCTGGCTCTTTTAAATTAGCCAATTTAGAAGGTGAAGAGTTAGCACATACTTGGCATGCGGAGCACCTAAAGTGATACTTCGCATAAGGGCTTCTTGTATATCACTTGTAATCATCTTCTGAATTAATAAAGCATATGGTCCAGATAGTGCCTTCCCCTCATAAACCTCCAGCTTCTAAGTGGACGCACTGGAACCGCGGGGTTGACCGAGAGGGAAGTGTCATAAAGCTGAATCATATTTTCGGACTTCGAATCATTGGTTCGAAGCTTCCGACGTGGGGGCTGACATAATCCAGAGTCCAAGCCACCGGCTTGTAGGCATCCGTAAAAGAGCCCAAAACCACATTATGCGGAGTCCAAGCCATTGGCTGGTAGACATCCGTAAAAAGAGCCGAAGGTGGCCAAAACATGCGGAGTCCAAGCCATTGGCTGGTAGTCATCCGTAAAAAGAGCCGAAGGTGGCCAAAATATGCGGAGTCCAAGCCATTGGCTGGTAGACATCCGTAAAAAGAGTCCAAAGAGACCATTGCAAACTCCGAACCATTGGTTTGACAGAGTTCGCAAAAAAGAGCCGAAGGTGGCCAAAGCAAAACAGAGTTTGAGCCATGAGCTTCGAATGTCTGTTAACATAGTCCAAAGTGACAAGTTATCTAAGACACTAAGGTGTCCTGAAAGTTATCTCAAGTGATTTCTTTCAAAAAACAAGGGTACTAAGTTGCCATTCTTCAGACTACAAATAGTCGAAGACATTTTATAAGATTTTAAAAGATCTTTAAATTGCAGAGGGGCTCCGAACCCCAAAAAATTGTACTCCGAAGTTTTTATTTGCGCATAACCATCTTTGAATACAGTTCGAAGTTGCTTATCCCCAAAGAGGGGCTAGTAAATATGGAGACAATTTTAAATCGGTATTCATTATTCGAACGAATATGTTTACAGATTACATCATGAAAAATTGGTATCTATACCAAGAAGGAATCGAAGACCTCTTCGATCTCTAGAGCTAGGATTGGAACGACTAGGTCTAGCGCCGGGAGTTCTAACAACTTTATGTTTAACTCTCTTGCCTCCCTTCGAAGCTCTAAAGTCCTTCTGTTCTTGTTGAAGCTCGGCCCAAGTTCGAAGCCGTTCGGGGCTCCTTTCCCAGCTTCCAAGTTCTTCAGGTTTTTTACTTCAAACTTCATCTTCGTCTTCAGACCATATAACGTCTTCAGAAGACGAAGTGTTCAAGTTAACCTCTTTTTCTTCCTCTTTAATATAAGATAGTATATCTTTGCTTACTTCGGGCGCAATTACACCGGAGCTATCTCGAGGAACTAAAAATCGGGGGCGCTTATAAGCTTTTAGAAGATCGAAGGTGGTCCATAATGAGCGAAGTTCATCGTTAATGTCTAACACTTCGATATCTTTCATATGAGGCAAAGCCTAAAAATATGATAAACAAATTTTCATTGATAAATGTTCATAAGCATAAAGCTTTACATAGCCAAAAATCCTAAGGTATTTCTAAACCTGTGGCTTCGGAGGAGGCTGACTGCTTGAAGCTTGGGTCCGAGCTTGTTTCTGGCGTTGTCCTTCGTCGATCCAGGCCTTGATCGCAGAACGACCTTCGGCTCTCCATGAAGTCTGGAAGGCTTGCCAGGAAGCGGCCACACCGTCGGAAGGAGTCAGAAGCCGCTCGTCGTCGAAGGTAATTGGGCCCTCTCCTGCGCTCGGAGTTATCGATCGGCCCAGATCTTCGTAGTAGCGAAGTAGGCCAACAGCAGCCACTTGTCCGGAGAGTTCTTCGTATCGAATGCCTGCTGTCTTCATCTGCTTCGCCACTCCTTGAATCGTTTTCAACCGGCGCAGAAGAGAAATGTTATCATCAGAAGGAAGTGTCCCAGTAGTACCGAAGTACTCCAGAACACCTAGCAGTTGATTCATAACTTCCGCAGCTACCTTCTCGGACTTCAGCTTATCTTCGATCAGTACGTCCTTCATCGAAGTTACCTCTCCCAGAACCCCAGAAAGTCTAGCAGTTTCAATAGTCAAGATATTCTTTTGGTTCAAAAGCTGGCTAGCTTCCTCTTGGAGTCTGACAAGCTCGGTCCCCGCAGTAGCGTGCTCCGCCCGCATTCTTTCAATTTCAGCTCGAAGCATAATTCTTTCTGCTTCGAGCTCTTTATTCGCAGCCTCCAAACCTTGTCTGGCCCTGCGCTCCATTGACACTATACTATCCATCTGAACCACTCGGCTTTCGGAGATGGTAAGATTCCGTTGAAGGATGTTATTTTCCTCTCGAAGACGAGCGATTTCTTGATCATTCGATATATTCGCAGCTCGGGCCAAGACTGTTTGCTGCGAAAAGAAAAACCAAGGTAAAAAATTATTTGTAGACGAATTCTATGTTATTTCACAGATGCTTCGTACCTGGTAAGCTGCGCGTTCCATAGCAGCGTTAAGCTCCGACCTGTCCGCTTTGCTCAGAATGGCACTAAGTTGGTCTCCCCTATGTTGCGACTAGCTCGATCCAAAGGCTCGAGCAAAGTCCGAAGACCAGTTGTTCGCTCTAAGAAAGGAGCTAGGAGGGGCAGCATACTTATCGCCTGTTGGTCATCCTCGTCCAGCGAGGGGCCGGATTGTTGGCCTGTAGTCTTCGGAGCCCCTGGAGACTGGCCCCCCTCGGTAGATTGACTCTCGTCTGTTGAATCAGATGGAGTTGATCCAGAACTCGCAGCAGGGAGGGTTCTATATTCCTTTTGCCTCTTCCAGGTCCCATTTGAGTGGCACTTTGGATTGGCTCCGAAGTCGTCAAAGGTCCAGCGATTATTTCTTCCTGGCGGACCTCTTCCACAGAAGTGGACTCTGTAAAAACAAAAGTATTATACATTGTATAAATACACGAAATAAACATAAAAAAATTATTCGAAGTTTACCTTTGACATTCTGGCGAGGGGTAATCATTGGGCTGTTTGGCGGATCGAAGGCGAGATCTTCGTCCGATTCAGCCGTTAAATCTTCGACTGCAGGAACATTTTCCTGGGCAGTCCTTGTTTCCTCTTCAGGAATCGAAGCCATAGTGACTTCGACTCCACATTCATCCACAGGAACTTAGTCCTGAGGTAAATCCTCTTGAACTGCCGAAGTCCTTGGTTGCTCAAGGTTATCTCGAGACTCCGGCACGTTCGCAGGTACTTCGAATTGTGTAGTCCTTTGAGATGTATCTTCGTCTATCAGACGCACAAGCAACCTCCCTTCGTCCTCTTGGTATTCAGAGACTGAAGCCCTTGGGCTCAAAGGTGCTGGATTCTTTGGTTTCCGAGCCACCTTCTTGACTGGAGTCTTGGCGGGGCTCGAAGTCCCAGCTTCGGCTTTCCTCTTTTTGGGTCCTTTCTCCGAAGGCACCGAATCCATCAAAGGGGGTGGAGTGATTTCCAGCATTCCCCACACCCTGTTAAATCTTTCCCAACTCCCGACCAACTTGATTCTCCATTCCTTTTCGGTCGGAGTCGGAGCACCCAAAATCTTCTCCGAAGCCCGCACGATTTGCTCCGAAGTAATAGGGGCTGAAGAAGCTAAAAAATGAATTAAGTTAGTTACTTCTTCGAATGAATATGCATAATATATGTTGTTTTCGAAGTTACCTGCAGGGCTCGAAGTCGAAGTGATTTTTCGGAGACCGCCTTCCGAATCCTATTCGAAGATGATAGGCCAGTTGGCCATCCGCGGAGGGATTTGTAATCCGAGGAACTCTTCGGCTAAGTCTCACATGCTCAACCTTCGACTGATCTTCTGAAGTAAGCTAAGGCGAGCTTCGAGCTGACCTTGGTCTGGATGCACTAGGGCTTCCTTCCGGAATTGGATGTCTTTCAGAGGTCCGGCCAGAGGATTGCTCGCCCCAACTTCGGCATAAAACCATCTCATGACCCAGTCGGTGTACCATCTTGCATTGATGGCCTTAGCAGGAAATTGGAGGGCGTATTCATCCCGAAGCCTGAAGTTAATACTTCCGAAGGCTACTACCTCTTTTTCACCTCCGGAGCCTACGAAGGTTTTTGGCTGGCATGAAGCTCTATGTAGCGCAACGAAGATCTCTGCCCTTCCCTCACAGCCTTCAGCTCTCAACGCCCATTCGAAGATAGCTAAACGAGATACTGCGTTCGGAGAAAGTTGAGGAAGAGTGACGTGAAACAAATCAAGTACCTCAGCCGAGAAGTCCACTGCCGGAAGGCCTAAGCCAGCTTCGAAGAAGGCTTCGAATACGACCACTTCTCCGGGCCTTGGCGACGGGATAAGCTCCTTTCCAGGTTTGTGGATCATGACTCCAATACTAATCTTCCCTTCTACTGCGACCGCTAGGGATTCTCTTTTGCAGGTAGAAGGTCCCAGTTGGAAAGATTGATCCAAATATTTCGTTGATGGCGGGTAGAGACCTTGATCACCAACATTTTGGGGATTTCTCCCTCCTGCCGCCATGGATGCCGCTGCGGGTGTTGGAGGAGCCGTCGCCAATGCC
The DNA here is from genome assembly GCA_019279435.1 of Zizania palustris. Classification (NCBI taxonomy): domain Eukaryota; kingdom Viridiplantae; phylum Streptophyta; class Magnoliopsida; order Poales; family Poaceae; genus Zizania; species Zizania palustris. The sequence continues at coordinate 55,854,116 of JAAALK010000290.1, read as the reverse complement.
GCAGCCGCTGCTGCTGTAGCCGCCTGCTGTCGAGCCAAGGCCGAAGGGGCTCCAGTACTCTTGGTTTTCGCCATTGAAGCTACTGGGCTGCTTTGGAGGAAGAATGGAGGCTAGAGCTCAAAGGGAGTTTGTTTGCAAGAGAGCGGTGGAAAGGTACTCAGGAAAGTTCTAGGCCCTCTATTTATAGCCTAGACTTTACATTTTTTACCGTTAGTCTGTGCCGTTTCGCATTCTTGCCCGTTACTTCTCTCCGAAATTAACGCATTCCGTAGTTTCCATTAGAAGAAGGAAGCTAACGGCTATTTCTTCTAAGTCTAAAAGGCTTTACAGCTTCCTAAGTCAGTTCTAAGATAGTTCGAAAGTAATTGTCTTAAAACTGATTCGGAGTTTAATATCTTCGTATATTTCGGAGATAAATTAAAATCCAATAACCCCTACACCTGGTTATTTTTTCTTCTGTATACTGCTCCCCTAACATTACAGGTTTAATGGAGAAGCGTATTCGAGGGGCTACTGTTGGGGGAAAATATTCAATCCTCAGGGTTATTGCCGTAACAGCACAAAGGCAGATAATGGATTCAAAGGTTTCCAGACGTCCATCTTCGAAGATGTCCTGAGTCAAGCTCGAAGTATGAAGATGGGCCTTGGTTCGGAGTATATCTTCGAACTAAGGCTCTTTGAGATCTTTTCTGCCAGCTAAGATGGAAGATTTATCTTTTATCTTATTAGATTAGTCTTTTACCATTTTAGCCCTATCAAGGGTACCGAATAGTTTCCACTATGTCGGTTGTAATAGAGGGGTAAATAGGTCTTTTCCTTAATATTTGGGCCTATAAATACCCCCCATTGCACCCTGTAATAGGGACCGAATACAAGTTATTCAATACACACATTCGAACTATTCTAAGTTGTTATCCTTTCGGAGGCTTAGAACAGTTCACTTCGCAAACACTTTGTTTGTCAGTTTCTAATCTACAAAAACCTGTTAGCGTAATCTCTTACGCCAACAGTTGGCGCCGTCCGTGGGGATCTTAGTCCAAGAAACTTCGTTCTCTACCAACTTCTTACATCATGCCTCCTAAGCGAAGCGCACCTCGTAACCCTGTTCGGAGGTCCTCTCGGATCTCTGGAGAGGCACCATCCGACACGGTTGAGGTCGGAGGGCCTTCGACGTTCCCTCCACCTCAAACTCCGGAAGGAGTTTCCATGCCTCGAACATACGGAATTCCTCCGCCAACTCCTTCTATACTTCGACCACCCGGAGTCCCTCTTCCACCTTTAATCCCACTTTGAACTGATCCCCTTGGTTCTCAAGACCCGGAAGACCCTTCCGGAGGAGATGAAGACAATCTTGGAGATATGGTCACTCAAATGGCCAGCCTCCAAGCTGAAGTAGCAAGATGGCGGCAAGAAGCCGCGAACAGGCTTCGCTCTCAAGCCGTCCCAACTATTCCAGAAGTGCCCGAAGATGACGAGCCCATTTATCCTGAAGCCCCGGAGAACGCATCCGTCGATACTGAATCTCCGCTGCATCCTGAGCTACAGAAAGATCGCTTCGACCCGAAGTTTAAGACTTCGATGCTCTGTAAGTATGCTGGAGATGAAGATCCTGGAGAGTTTGTCCGTTCTTATGCCCTAGCAATTGAAGCTAGTGGAGGAGTTCGAGATACCATGGCAAAATGCTTCCCCTTAGCTCTTCAAGGAGTGGCATTAAGGTGGTTCTGGTCTTTGATGCTAGGATCAATTAATTCATGGGGGCAGCTGAAGAAGAAGTTCGTAAGCAATTTTGAAGGCACCTTCGTGCCTCCAATGTCAACGGGAAGCCTTTTCCAGGTGAAGCAACTCCCTGGAGAGACATTGAGGCAATATTTTAAGCGCTTCGCTCATACGACGTCGCAGATCTGAGGGTTGTCTACATCTTCGGTAGTTGATGCAGCTCGGGAAGGTGTCACTCATTAAGGCCTCCTAGATAAGCTTCATCGGAAAAGCATATCCTCGGTTTCTCAGCTGATGTCATACTTTGAGGAGTATGCAAGGTCGGAAGAAGGTTGGCTTCAAAGAACTGCAGCTACTTCATCCATATTGCAAGAAGTAAAAGTAGAAGTAAAAACTTCGGCACAACCGCAAGAACCAGTTTTTGAAGTTCAATATGATCGGAGAAGGGGGCAGAAGCATCCTCGTTCTGAGGTCTTGAACATTGCACCCCCGCAAAAGTTCACACAGAGAGCTCCACAGCCTTCGGGGAACAAGGTCAGCGGCTGGAGGCCGCCAGGGAAAACGGCTGGCAAAGGCCAGACCCTTTTCTGTTGCATTCATGGTGAAAATCAAAGCCATGCAACTGATACTTGCAAGGCTATACTCACTTTAAGAGGAGAATATCTAGAAAGAACTTCGGGTTGAGGTACTACCGACCGAGTTCCAGCTCAAGCGCACCCAGAGCCGGTCCAGGCTGTGGCGCGGATAGAAAACTCCGAAGCCGCAAGACGCCCTCCAGTGGACAATGTTATGCCACCTCCGAAGCAAGAGGAAGGGCAAGACCGAGGGAAAAGAGTAGTCCTCCCCATCTCCGGAGGAGGTACCCTCGGAAGCATGTCGAAAAGACAGAGAAGAGACTATGTCAGAGAGGTGGTCCACATTGGGACTTCGTCATCTGCAGCTGCTATGCCGGAATGGTCTCACATACCGATATCTTTTTCTGCGGAGGATGCAGCTGGCATTAAATTCCCGCATGCAGACCCACTTGTTATTACTGCTGATATTGCGGGTACTGAAGTTCGAAGAGTGTTGATTGACGGAGGTAGCTCGGCAGACATTATTTTTGTTCAAGCCTTCGATCAATTGTGCATCTCCAGGAAGCACCTTCTTCCAGCGGCTTGTCCGTTGCAAGGCTTCGCTGGACCTCCGCTTGATGCACTCGGCCAAATAGGCCTGGAAGTTACCTTCGGAGAAGGTTTGTTGGCCCAAACTGAGGAAGTAATCTTCGATGTTGTAGATGCCCCATATGCCTACAACGTCATCTTCGGAAGAGGCATGCTAAACCAGTTCGGAGCTTTGGCGCATCACAATTATTTGTGCATGAAGATGCCCACACAAGTAGGAGTCCTAACTGTCTTTGGAGATCAAGCTATCGCCCGGAGAGCGGAATATGGTCATGGCCCCCCTCTTGATCCAAGACAAGTAAACAATGTGCAAGATAATCAAGAAAATTTTTTAACCCCTTCCGAAGCTTCGAAGAAATCCTTCCTAAGACCAAGTCCTGAAGGAGAGATTGCAGCGAAGGTTATTATCAAAGATGGTAAAGAATATACATTTCAATTTGGTAAAGATTTACCTCCAGAAGTTGCAACCTCCTTGGAAAAGGTGGTGGAAGAGAATTTAGATGTCTTCGCTTGGTCTGACGAAGATATTACCGGAGTCAATCGGGATATCATTGAACATAGTTTGCTTGTAAACCCGAAGGCCCGACCTGTTCGGCAAGGACAACGAAAAATGTCTGCAGAAAGAACTGTTCTAACGAAGGACGAAGTTGAGAAATTGTTGAAGGCTGGGATTATCAAAGAAGTGGCTCACACAGAATGGTTAGCCAACCCAGTATTCGTCAAAAAGAAATCTTCCGGGAAGTGGCGCACGTGCATTGATTTCACATCCTTGAATAAAGCATGCCCTCGTGACCCCTACCCCATGCCCCGAATTGATCAATTGGTCGACTCCACCGCAGGTTCGGAGTTATTAAGCTTTCTCGACGCATATTCTGTTTATCATCAAATATGGTTGAAGCGCGAAGATGAGATAAAGACAAGCTTTGTAACTCCTTCGGGAGTCTTTTGTTATTTAAGAATGCCTTTTGGCTTAAGAAATGCCGGGGCTACTTTTTCGAGGTTAGTTGCTAAGGGTCTAGGTCATCAATTAGGTCGCAATGTGGAGGCCTATATGGATGATATTGTAATAAAGAGTGCTTTAAAGCACCAACATAGCCTAGACTTAGTAGAAACATTTAATAGCCTTCGGGCATGTGGGATCTGTCTTAACCCCGAAAAGTGTATCTTCGGAGCTAAGGCTAGAAAATTGTTAGGGTATTTAGTTTCAAGCAGGGGGATTGAAGCTAGCCCTACGCAAATAACTGCGCTGCAAAAGATGGCTCCTCCAGAAAATTTAAAGCAAGTGCAAAAGCTGACTGGGCGTCTGGCAGCACTTAGCAGGTTTTTATCAAGGTCTGCGGAGAGAAACTTACCTATATTTAAAGCATTGAAAGGGTCCGAAGATTTTGCATGGACACCGGAGTGTCAAAAAAGCTTCGAAGATATTAAAGAGTATCTCAGTAATCTCGCTACACTCACGGTGCCTACTGCGGACGAAACCCTACTCCTTTACCTTGCAGCTACAGGTTCTGCTGTTAGTGTAGTCCTTGTCAGAGAAGTGGATTTCAATGGGAAGTTGCTACAAAATCCTGTTATTTTGTGCCCGAAGCATTATCAGGAGCGAAAACAAGATACTCCGAACTCGAAAAGTTCGTTTATGCTCTGATAATGGCTTCGAGGAAATTAAGACATTATTTTTTGGCTCACAATATAATCGTACCAACTTCGTATCCTTTGGGAGATATGCTCCGAAGTAAGGATTCCACTGGAAGGATTGGAAAGTGGGCAGTTGAGCTAGCACCATTCGGCATATCTTTCTTGGAAAGGACAGCAATCAAATCGCAAGTCTTAGCAGATTTTGTAGCAGAATGGACTCCACCTGCAACCTTGGTTCCGGAGAAGTCAAGCGATGGAGTTTGGACTGTTTATTCTGATGGGGCTTTCCAAGCATCCGGAGCAGGCATTGGAGCAGTATTAATTTTGCCTTCAGGGCAAAGAGCAATGTACTCCGCAAGACTCAACTTTAAGTCTACCAATAATATAGCGGAGTATGAAGGGATTTTACTGGGACTCCGAAAAGCACGTGCTCTAGGGGCTACAAGAGTTGTTATAAATACAGACTCTCAAATAGTAGCAGGGCACGTAGATAAAATTTTTCAGGTTTGGCATCCACAGCTTGCAAAGTACTTAGAAGAAATCCGTAAAATCGAAGCACACTTCAAGGGTATTTCCATTCGGAGTATACCAAGAGCAGAAAATGTGCAAGCGGACATCTTAGCAAAAGCTGCAGCCGGAGCTGTGGATGTACCAGAAGAAGCTTTCTATGAAGAGCTCAGTACACCTTCGGTGCCACAAATTCCCTCTGCAGAGATTCTTTGCATTCCAAGTGCAGATTGGAAAAAATCAATCATGGAACTTTTACAAGGAGGAACAAATTTGCCTGAAGAGCCACAACTTTCAAGATTGAAACTCAGGGCTAGAAATTATCAAATAATCAACGGTATTTTATATAAGGCCGGAGTATGTTCCCCTTTACTCCGATGTATATCTCAGGCCGAAGGTCAAGAAATTCTTCGAGAAATTCATGAAGGCCTTTGCGGTAGCCATTTAGCCCCTCGAGCTTTGGCAGGAAAAACACTTCGCTAGGGGCTTTATTGGCCTACAATAACAGCTGATGCGGAGAGCTTAGTCCGCACTTGTCAAGGATGTCAGTGGATGGGTCGACGAAGTCATCGCCCACCAACAGCTCTTCAAGTTATTGCTCCGATATGGCCTATGGCCAGATGGGGTATGGATTTAATTGGTCCCTTTCCAGTAGCCAAGGGAAATCTAAAGTTCGTAGTGGTAGCTATTGAATATTTTTCTAAGTGGGTAGAAGCAGAGCCCTTAACAGATATCACTTCGAACAATGTACAGAAATTCTTTTGGAAGAATATCATTTGCCGGTTCGGAGTGCCTAGACAACTCACAGTTGATAATGGAACACAGTTCGATGCAGAACCTTTCAGGAAGTTTTGTGAAGATCTAGGCATTCAGTTATGTTTTGCTGCGGTGAGACATCCTCAGTCTAATGGAGCTGTAGAAAGAGCCAATGGAAATATTTTGTCAGGGCTAAATCGAAGGATAGTAGGATTAGCAAAAGGACTGTGGACCGAAGAGCTTCCGAAGATTTTGTGGTCCATTCGGACTACGCAAACAAGGTCCACAGGCTTTACTCCATTCAGATTACTATTCGGAGATGAATCTATGACTCCAACGGAGCTCAAAGGAGTCATCACTTTGCAGCACCGAACCGGAGATTGAAGAAGAAAGAGAAGCTTCGCTAGATTTATCAGAAGAAACAAGACTTCGAGCTGTGGCTAATTTATCAAAATATCACCAGCAGACGAAGGCTTGGTTTGACCCAAAGGTTAAGATCAATGAACTTAGACCGGGTCATCTTGTTCTACGAAGCATTATAGCGCTAGGGAAATTAGGAAATAAATGGGAAGGTCCATATTTAATTGTCCGTTCAGGACGCCCTGGCTCTTTTAAATTAGCCAATTTAGAAGGTGAAGAGTTAGCACATACTTGGCATGCGGAGCACCTAAAGCGATACTTCGCATAAGGGCTTCTTGTATATCACTTGTAATCATCTTCTGAATTAATAAAGCATATGGTCCAGATAGTGCCTTCCCCTCATAAACCTCCAGCTTCTAAGTGGACGCACTGGAACCGCGGGGTTGACCGAGAGGGAAGTGTCATAAAGCTGAATCATATTTTCAGACTTCGAATCATTGGTTCGAAGCTTCCGACGTGGGGGCTGACATAATCCAGAGTCCAAGCCACCGGCTTGTAGGCATCCGTAAAAGAGCCCAAAACCACATTATGCGGAGTCCAAGCCATTGGCTGGTAGACATCCGTAAAAAGAGCCGAAGGTGGCCAAAACATGCGGAGTCCAAGCCATTGGCTGGTAGTCATCCGTAAAAAGAGCCGAAGGTGGCCAAAATATGCGGAGTCCAAGCCATTGGCTGGTAGACATCCGTAAAAAGAGTCCAAAGAGACCATTGCAAACTCCGAACCATTGGTTTGACAGAGTTCGCAAAAAAGAGCCGAAGGTGGCCAAAGCAAAACAGAGTTTGAGCCATGAGCTTCGAATGTCTGTTAACATAGTCCAAAGTGACAAGTTATCTAAGACACTAAGGTGTCCTGAAAGTTATCTCAAGTGATTTCTTTCAAAAAACAAGGGTACTAAGTTGCCATTCTTCAGACTACAAATAGTCGAAGACATTTTATAAGATTTTAAAAGATCTTTAAATTGCAGAGGGGCTCCGAACCCCAAAAAATTGTACTCCGAAGTTTTTATTTGCGCATAACCATCTTTGAATACAGTTCGAAGTTGCTTATCCCCAAAGAGGGGCTAGTAAATATGGAGACAATTTTAAATCGGTATTCATTATTCGAACGAATATGTTTACAGATTACATCATGAAAAATTGGTATCTATACCAAGAAGGAATCGAAGACCTCTTCGATCTCTAGAGCTAGGATTGGAACGACTAGGTCTAGCGCCGGGAGTTCTAACAACTTTATGTTTAACTCTCTTGCCTCCCTTCGAAGCTCTAAAGTCCTTCTGTTCTTGTTGAAGCTCGGCCCAAGTTCGAAGCCGTTCGGGGCTCCTTTCCCAGCTTCCAAGTTCTTCAGGTTTTTTACTTCAAACTTCATCTTCGTCTTCAGACCATATAACGTCTTCAGAAGACGAAGTGTTCAAGTTAACCTCTTTTTCTTCCTCTTTAATATAAGATAGTATATCTTTGCTTACTTCGGGCGCAATTACACCGGAGCTATCTCGAGGAACTAAAAATCGGGGGCGCTTATAAGCTTTTAGAAGATCGAAGGTGGTCCATAATGAGCGAAGTTCATCATTAATGTCCAACACTTCGATATCTTTCATATGAGGCAAAGCCTAAAAATATGATAAACAAATTTTCATTGATAAATGTTCATAAGCATAAAGCTTTACATAGCCAAAAATCCTAAGGTATTTCTAAACCTGTGGCTTCGGAGGAGGCTGCTGACTGCTTGAAGCTTGGGTCCGAGCTTGTTTCTGGCGTTGTCCTTCGTCGATCCAGGCCTTGATCGCAGAACGACCTTCGGCTCTCCATGAAGTCTGGAAGGCTCGCCAGGAAGCGGCCACACCGTCGGAAGGAGTCAGAAGCCGCTCGTCGTCGAAGGTAATTGGGCCCTCTCCTGCGCTCGGAGTTATCGATCGGCCCAGATCTTCGTAGTAGCGAAGTAGGCCAACAGCAGCCACTTGTCCGGAGAGTTCTTCGTATCGAATGCCTGCTGTCTTCATCTGCTTCGCCACTCCTTGAATCGTTTTCAACCGGCGCAGAAGAGAAATGTTATCATCAGAAGGAAGTGTCCCAGTAGTACCGAAGTACTCCAGAACACCTAGCAGTTAATTCATAACTTCCGCAGCTACCTTCTCGGACTTCAGCTTATCTTCGATCAGTACGTCCTTCATCGAAGTTACCTCTCCCAGAACCCCAGAAAGTCTAGCAGTTTCAGTAGTCAAGATATTCTTTTGGTTCAAAAGCTGGCTAGCTTCCTCTTGGAGTCTGACAAGCTCGGTCCCCGCAGTAGCGTGCTCCGCCCGCATTCTTTCAATTTCAGCTCGAAGCACAATTCTTTCTGCTTCGAGCTCTTTATTCGCAGCCTCCAAACCTTGTCTGGCCCTGCGCTCCATTGACACTATACTATCCATCTGAACCACTCGGCTTTCGGAGATGGTAAGATTCCGTTGAAGGATGTTATTTTCCTCTCGAAGACGAGCGATTTCTTGATCATTCGATATATTCGCAGCTCGGGCCAAGACTGTTTGCTGCGAAAAGAAAAACCAAGGTAAAAAATTATTTGTAGACGAATTCTATGTTATTTCACAGATGCTTCGTACCTGGTAAGCTGCGCGTTCCATAGCAGCGTTAAGCTCCGACCTGTCCGCTTTGCTCAGAATGGCACTAAGTTGGTCTCCCCTATGTTGCGACTAGCTCGATCCAAAGGCTCGAGCAAAGTCCGAAGACCAGTTGTTCGCTCTAAGAAAGGAGCTAGGAGGGGCAGCATACTTATCGCCTGTTGGTCATCCTCGTCCAGCGAGGGGCCGGAGTGTTGGCCTGTAGTCTTCGGAGCCCCTGGAGACTGGCCCCCCTCGGTAGATTGACTCTCGTCTGTTGAATCAGATGGAGTTGATCCAGAACTCGCAGCAGGGAGGGTTCTATATTCCTTTTGCCTCTTCCAGGTCCCATTTGAGTGGCACTTTGGATTGGCTCTGAAGTCGTCAAAGGTCCAGCGATTATTTCTTCCTGGCAGACCTCTTCCACAGAAGTGGACTCTGTAAAAACAAAAGTATTATACATTGTATAAATACACGAAATAAACATAAAAAAATTATTCGAAGTTTACCTTTGACATTCTGGCGAGGGGTAATCATTGGGCTGTTTGGCGGATCGAAGGCGAGATCTTCGTCCGATTCAGCCGTTAAATCTTCGACTGCAGGAACATTTTCCTGGGCAGTCCTTGTTTCCTCTTCAGGAATCGAAGCCATAGTGACTTCGACTCCACATTCATCCACAGGAACTTAGTCCTGAGGTAAATCCTCTTGAACTGCCGAAGTCCTTGGTTGCTCAAGGTTATCTCGAGACTCCGGCACGTTCGCAGGTACTTCGAATTGTGTAGTCCTTTGAGATGTATCTTCGTCTATCAGACGCACAAGCAACCTCCCTTCGTCCTCTTGGTATTCAGAGACTGAAGCCCTTGGGCTCAAAGGTGCTGGATTCTTTGGTTTCCGAGCCACCTTCTTGACTGGAGTCTTGGCGGGGCTCGAAGTCCCAGCTTCGGCTTTCCTCTTTTTGGGTCCTTTCTCCGAAGGCACCGAATCCATCAAAGGGGGTGGAGTGATTTCCAGTATTCCCCACACCCTGTTAAATCTTTCCCAACTCCCGACCAACTTGATTCTCCATTCCTTTTCGGTCGGAGTCGGAGCACCCAAAATCTTCTCCGAAGCCCGCACGATTTGCTCCGAAGTAATAGGGGCTGAAGAAGCTAAAAAATGAATTAAGTTAGTTACTTCTGCGAATGAATATGCATAATATATGTTGTTTTCGAAGTTACCTGCAGGGCTCGAAGTCGAAGTGATTTTTCGGAGACCGCCTTCCGAATCCTCTTCGAAGATGATAGGCCAGTTGGCCATCCGCGGAGGGATTTGTAATCCGAGGAACTCTTCGGCTAAGTCTCACATGCTCAACCTTCAACTGATCTTCTGAAGTAAGCTAAGGCGAGCTTCGAGCTGACCTTGGTCTGGATGCACTAGGGCTTCCTTCCGGAATTGGATGTCTTTCAGAGGTCCGGCCAGAGGATTGCTCGCCCCAACTTTGGCATAAAACCATCTCATGACCCAGTCGGTGTACCATCTTGCATTGATGGCCTTAGCAGGAAATTGGAGGGCGTATTCATCCCGAAGCCTGAAGTTAATACTTCCGAAGGCTACTACCTCTTTTTCACCTCCGGAGCCTACGAAGGTTTTTGGCTGGCATGAAGCTCTATGTAGCGCAACGAAGATCTCTGCCCTTCCCTCACAGCCTTCGGCTCTCAACGCCCATTCGAAGATAGCTAAACGAGATACTGCGTTCGGAGAAAGTTGAGGAAGAGTGACGTGAAACAAATCAAGTACCTCAGCCGAGAAGTCCACTGCCGGAAGGCCTAAGCCAGCTTCGAAGAAGGCTTCGAATACGACCACTTCTCCGGGCCTTGGCGACGGGATAAGCTCCTTTCCAGGTTTGTGGATCATGACTCCAGTACTAATCTTCCCTTCTACTGCGACCGCTAGGGATTCTCTTTTGCAGGTAGAAGGTCCCAGTTGGAAAGATTGATCCAAATATTTCGTTGATGGCGGGTAGAGACCTTGATCACCAACATTTTGGGGATTTCTCCCTCCTGCCGCCATGGATGCCGTTGCGGGTGTTGGAGGAGCTGTCGCCAATGCCGCAGCCGCTGCTGCTGTAGCCGCCTGCTGTCGAGCCAAGGCCGAAGGGGCTCCAGTACTCTTGGTTTTCGCCATTGAAGCTATTGGGCTGCTTTGGAGGAAGAATGGAGGCTAGAGCTCAAAGGGAGTTTGTTTGCAAGAGAGCGGTGGAAAGGTACTCAGGAAAGTTCTAGGCCCTCTATTTATAGCCTAGACTTTACATTTTTTACCGTTAGTCTGTGCCGTTTCGCATTCTTGCCCGTTACTTCTCTCCGAAATTAACGCATTCCGTAGTTTCCGTTAGAAGAAGGAAGCTAACGGCTATTTCTTCTAAGTCTAAAAGGCTTTACAGCTTCCTAAGTCAGTTCTAAGATAGTTCGAAAGTAATTGTCTTAAAACTGATTCGGAGTTTAATATCTTCGTATATTTCGGAGATAAATTAAAATCCAATAACCCCTACACCTGGTTATTTTTTCTTCTGTATACTGCTCCCCTAACATTACAGGTTTAACGGAGAAGCGTATTCGAGGGGCTACTGTTGGGGGAAAATATTCAATCCTCAGGGTTATTGCCGTAACAGCACAAAGGCAGATAATGGATTCAAAGGTTTCCAGACGTCCATCTTCGAAGATGTCCTGAGTCAAGCTCGAAGTATGAAGATGGGCCTTGGTTCGGAGTATATCTTCGAACTAAGGCTCTTTGAGATCTTTTCTGCCAGCTAAGATGGAAGATTTATCTTTTATCTTATTAGATTAGTCTTTTACCATTTTAGCCCTATCAAGGGTACCGAATAGTTTCCACTATGTCGGTTGTAATAGAGGGGTAAATAGGTCTTTTCCTTAATATTTGGGCCTATAAATACCCCCCATTGCACACTGTAATAGGGACCGAATACAAGTTATTCAATACACACATTCGAACTATTCTAAGTTGTTATCCTTTCGGAGGCTTAGAACAGTTCACTTCGCAAACACTTTGTTTGTCAGTTTCTAATCTACAAAAACCTGTTAGCGTAATCTCTTACGCCAACAGTTGGCGCCGTCCGTGGGGATCTTAGTCCAAGAAACTTCGTTCTCTACCAACTTCTTACATCATGCCTCCTAAGCGAAGCGCACCTCGTAACCCTGTTCGGAGGTCCTCTCGGATCTCCGGAGAGGCACCATCCGACACGGTTGAGGTCGGAGGGCCTTCGACGTTCCCTCCACCTCAAACTCCGGAAGGAGTTTCCATGCCTCGAACATACGGAGTTCCTCCGCCAACTCCTTCTATACTTCGACCACCCGGAGTCCCTCTTCCACCTTTAATCCCACTTCGAACTGATCCCCTTGGTTCTCAAGACCCGGAAGACCCTTCCGGAGGAGATGAAGACAATCTTGGAGATATGGTCACTCAAATGGCCAGCCTCCAAGCTGAAGTAGCAAGATGGCGGCAAGAAGCCGCGAACAGGCTTCGCTCTCAAGCCGTCCCAACTATTCCAGAAGTGCCCGAAGATGACGAGCCCATTTATCCTGAAGCCCCGGAGAACGCATCCTTCGATACTGAATCTCCGCTGCATCCTGAGCTACAGAAAGATCGCTTCGACCCGAAGTTTAAGACTTCGAAGCTCTGTAAGTATGCTGGAGATGAAGATCCTGGAGAGTTTGTCCGTTCTTATGCCCTAGCAATTGAAGCTAGTGGAGGAGTTCGAGATACCATGGCAAAATGCTTCCCCTTAGCTCTCCAAGGAGTGGCATTAAGGTGGTTCTGGTCTTTGATGCTAGGATCAATTAATTCATGGGGGCAGCTGAAGAAGAAGTTCGTAAGCAATTTTGAAGGCACCTTCGTGCCTCCAATGTCAACGGGAAGCCTTTTCCAGGTGAAGCAACTCCCTGGAGAGACATTGAGGCAATATTTTAAGCGCTTCGCTCATACGACGTCGCAGATCTGAGGGTTGTCTACATCTTCGGTAGTTGATGCAGCTCGGGAAGGTGTCACTCATTAAGGCCTCCTAGATAAGCTTCATCGGAAAAGCATATCCTCGGTTTCTCAGCTGATGTCATACTTTGAGGAGTATGCAAGGTCGGAAGAAGGTTGGCTTCAAAGAACTGCAGCTACTTCATCCATATTGCAAGAAGTAAAAGTAGAAGTAAAAACTTCGGCACAACCGCAAGAACCAGTTTTTGAAGTTCAATATGATCGGAGAAGGGGGCAGAAGCATCCTCGTTCTGAGGTCTTGAACATTGCACCCCCGCAAAAGTTCACACAGAGAGCTCCACAGCCTTCGGGGAACAAGGTCAGCGGCTGGAGGCCGCCAGGGAAAACGGCTGGCAAAGGCCAGACCCTTTTCTGCTGCATTCATGGTGAAAATCAAAGCCATGCAACTGATACTTGCAAGGCTATACTCACTTTAAGAGGAGAATATCTAGAAAGAACTTCGGGTCAAGGTACTACCGACCGAGTTCCAGCTCAAGCGCACGCAGAGCCGGTCCAGGCTGTGGCGCGGATAGAAAACTCCGAAGCCGCAAGACGCCCTCCAGTGGCCAATGTTATGCCACCTCCGAAGCAAGAGGAAGGGCAAGACCGAGGGAAAAGAGTAGTCCTCCCCATCTCTGGAGGAGGTACCCTCAGAAGCATGTCGAAAATACAGAGAAGAGACTATGTCAGAGAGGTGGGCCACATTGGGACTTCGTCATCTGCAGCTGCTATGCCAGAATGGTCTCACATACCGATATCTTTTTCTGCGGAGGATGCAGCTGGCATTAAATTCCCGCATGCAGACCCACTTGTTATTACTGCTGATATTGCGGGTACTGAAGTTCGAAGAGTGTTGATTGACGGAGGTAGCTCGGCAGACATTATTGTTGTTCAAGCCTTCGATCAATTGTGCATCTCTAGGAAGCACCTTCTTCCAGCGGCTCGTCCGTTGCAAGGCTTCGCTGGACCTCCGCTTGATGCACTCGGCCAAATAGGCCTGGAAGTTACCTTCAGAGAAGGTTTGTTGGCCCGAACTGAGGAAGTAATCTTCGATGTTGTAGATGCCCCATATGACTACAACGTCATCTTCGGAAGTGGCATGCTAAACCAGTTCGGAGCTGTGGCGCATCACAATTATTTGTGCATGAAGATGCCCACACAAGCAGGAGTCCTAACTGTCTTTGGAGATCAAGCTATCGCCCGGAGAGCGGAATATGGTCATGGCCCCCCTCTTGATCCAAGACAAGTAAACAATGTGCAAGATAATCAAGAAAAATTTTTAACCCCTTCCGAAGCTTCGAAGAAATCCTTCCCAAGACCAAGTCCTGAAGGAGAGATTGCAGCGAAGGTTATTATCAAAGATGGTAAAGAATATACATTTCAATTTGGTAAAGATTTACCTCCAGAAGTTGCAACCTCCTTGGAAAAGGTGGTGGAAGAGAATTTAGATTTCTTCGCTTGGTCTGACAAAGATATTACTGGAGTCAATCGGGATATCATTGAACATAGTTTGCTTGTAAACCCGAAGGCCCGACCTGTTCGGCAAGGTCTCCGAAAAATGTCTGCAGAAAGAACTGTTCTAGCGAAGGACGAAGTTGAGAAATTGTTGAAGGCTGGGATTATCAGAGAAGTGGCTCACACAGAATGGTTAGCCAACCCAGTATTCGTCAAAAAGAAATCTTCCGGGAAGTGGCGCATGTGCATTGATTTCACATCCTTGAATAGAGCATGCCCTCGTGACCCCTACCCCATGCCCCGAATTGATCAATTGGTCGACTCCACCGCAGGTTCGGAGTTATTGAGCTTTCTCGACGCGTATTCTTGTTATCATCAAATATGGTTGAAGCGTGAAGATGAGATAAAGACAAGCTTTGTAACTCTTTCGGGAGTCTTTTGTTATGTAAGAATGCCTTTTGGCTTAAGAAATGCCGGGGCTACTTTTTCGAGGGTAGTTGCTAAGGCTCTAGGTCATCAATTAGGTCGCAATGTGGAGGCCTATATGGATGATATTGTAATAAAGAGTGCTTTAAAGCACCAACATAGCCTAGACTTAGCAGAAACATTTAATAGCCTTCGGGCATGTGGGATCCGTCTTAACCTCGAAAAGTGTATCTTCGGAGCTAAGGCTAGAAAATTGTTAGGGTATTTAGTTTCAAGCAGGGGGATTGAAGCTAGCCCAACGCAAATAACTGCACTGCAAAAGATGGCTCCTCCAGAAAATTTAAAGCAAGTGCAAAAGCTGACTGGGCGTCTGGCAGCACTTAGCAGGTTTTTATCAAGGTCTGCGGAGAGAAGCTTACCTATATTTAAAGCATTGAAAGGGTCCGAAGATTTTGCATGGACACCGAAGTGTCAAAAAAGCTTCGAAGATATTAAAGAGTATCTCAGTAATCTCGCTACACTCACGATGCCTACTGCGGACGAAACCCAACTCCTTTACCTTGCAGCTACAGGTTCTGCTGTTAGTGCAGTCCTTGTCAGAGAAGTGGATTTCAATGGGAAGTTGGTACAAAATCCTGTTTATTTTGTGTCCGAAGCATTATCAGGAGCGAAAACAAGATACTCCGAACTCGAAAAGTTCGTTTATGCTCTGATAATGCCTTCGAGGAAATTAAGACATTATTTTTTGGCTCACAATATAATCGTACCAACTTCGTATCCTTTGGGAGATATGCTCTGAAGTAAGAATTCCACTGGAAGGATTGGGAAGTGGGCAGTTGAGCTAGCACCCTTCGGCATATCTTTCCTGGCAAGGACAGCAATCAAATCGCAAGTCTTAGCAGATTTTGTAGCAGAATGGACTCCACCTGCAACCTTGGTTCCGGAGAAGTCAAGCGACGACGTTTGGACTGTTTATTCTGATGGGGCTTTCCAAGCATCCGGAGCAGGCATTGGAGCAGTATTAATTTTGCCTTCAGGGCAAATAGCAGTGGACCCAACCACCATAGAAGTAGTGACCAATTGGCTACAACCCACGAACGTGACTGAGATCTGGAGTTTTCTCGGATTGGCTGGATATTACCGCCGATTCATCGAGAACTTCTCAAAGATAGCCAAGCCCATGACCAGACTGCTGCAGAAGGAAGTAAAATTCAAATGGACTCCAGACTACGAAGAATGCTTCCAGACTGTTAGGAAGAAGCTCGTGTCAGCCCCAATTCTGACCCTGCCAGACATCCGGAAGGACTTCCATGTATATTGTGATGTCTACTGCGATTGTCGAGCAGAGGGGCCGCGAAGTCGGGCTGGCCCAATCTGGGTACATGGGCTAGGAGCAGCAGAGGATCCACTGGGCTGTTGACCAGGATTGACTCGGGTACATGGGCGGCGAGCGATTGCCAGGCTAAGAGAGCTGCGGAATCGGGCCGGCCCAATCCGGGTACCTGGTGCAAAGTCGGTGGACGCTTTGTCAGTTTCGGCGCAAAACTGACAATCGCTGATCTCATATCGGACCATTCTGAGGCAAAGCTGTAGTCGCTACGAAAGCTCCGCTTCAGGATAAGTCATCTGTAATTAGGAGTTTACTTTTTTGCCTTTAGGCCCACAGTCCGTCAGTCGAGTCTATAAAAATATCCTAAGGGCATTTTGGTCTTTTCCATTTTATTTCAGCGTCTGTAAAAACCCTAAGGGTCTTTTGGTATTTTCTTAGGCTATTGGGCTGCCTATAAATAGGGCCCCAATCCCTAGGGTTAGGGTTACCCTTTCTAAAATTACTTTACTAATCAAAAGGATTGGGTCACTTTTTGGTCTCTTCCTCCTGGTGTTTTGTTCATCACCGCTGCCATTGTGTCTACATTGCGCAAACGTCAAGAGATCATTTGATCAGGTTTATTCTTTCTGCTTCTCTGTCATCGAGTGTGTGGATTCATTTTCTCGGTTTGCATGTCAGATTTGATCATCTGTTCTGAGTTCACAGCAGAAAGTTTTCGCTTCTGAAGTTATCGAAATCTCTACTGCTTGCACGGTTTATTTCCACCGAGTTGCTGGTCTCTAGTTGTTTATTTGTTTCGGCTGTATGCATGGTTCTAGGCTGCAACTAGCAATCTCATCTGCAGCAGCTAGGCTCTGCACAACATTTAGGATACATGCTGTTTTATTTCTCGCGCACGTCAGTCTCAAGAGCTCTATTTGTGTTCCTCCGTTTTGCGTGCTTTGCTGCAGTTCGTTGAGTACCGTGTGGCAGGAAAGTTCTTTTCAATATTTATTTCTTGGTTACCTGTGCTGAGCGATTTGAGTATGAGGTGTTCTGTTCTTTATTTTGAGTATAGCTCTGTAGCTATAGCAGCTAGGCCTAATTGATTCCTGCTTTAACGTGTTGCTTATCCATAGCTAGCATCTAGGTTAGTGTAGCTGCAACCTATTTGCTCTAGCTCGTGCAGCAATCCGGTGCTAGGTGCTTGAAATCTACACAGCAGCAACCGTGTTAGGTCGTAGGAAGTTATGCTAAAGTATGGTTGAAAAGCAAGCTTTGGCAGTGATTTTCATGTGGCTCCGAGAGCTTGTTGTGATTAGCTTCGCTGTTGAGTTATTTTTTGTGCGCAGCTTCGTCGGTGTCACCTTCGCTCGGCTATCTTTGCTATTCGAAGGAGGGTAGAAAAGTTTTAAACAGTGTCTGGAGGCTTAGCAAAGTCTGTCATGGAGCTTCGAACATTTAGTAACTTTGGCATCCGCGGAGTTCGTTTCGGAGGCTTTCTCGCAGACTTTGAAAGTTTCGAGGCATACTCCGACAGCACCTCTACAGTCTTCATTTTCAGCCGAAGGCACTTCGCTGATTTTGCTTTCAGAGAAAGTTCTTCGAAGCTTGCATGTTTCCAACAAGCTTTGTCATATTCGGAGTCCAGCACCTGTTGAACTCCGAAGCCTGAGTCTAACTTCTCTGAAAAGTTTCAAGCTCCGCTTGTTCTCTTCGAACATTGTTTTACAGCCTTCGAACTAGAGACTAATTTTTGAACAGTAATATGCCATCTCATTTTTACGTGAACTGCCAATGTTTTGAATGATCAATATATCTACCTTTAAACATTATGTTGGTGTCTTTTCGATTAGGACACCAGTCATTTATAGGATAGATTATTGTTGGCTTTGTTGATCTGTTTACTTTCCCCTGTTAGTCTGTAGAGGTGGGTTGGGTGTTGGGATCAGGCCATTGTTTTGCAAGAATTTTTTAGGCGCCCATTCACCCGCCTTCTGGTCGCTACTTTCGGTCCTACAAGTGGTATCAGAGCCTAGTTAGGGTTTTTCCATACCTTAACCGGTTCTAAACCCAGGTAGTGATCATGACTTCTCCTAGAAAGGTCCCGTCCTTGGAAGCTTATGGCTATAATTATTGGAAGACTCGCATGCGAGCCTATCTCATGAGCAAAAGGTCGGACATTTGGGACATTTGTGTTCACGCTACTTTCACCATACTGCCTGTTGCTGAGCGTAATTCTCCTGATATTATCACCCAACATCAGAACAATAATAAAGCGGTGAACATTTTGTTTTCTGGCTTAGGTCCCACTGAATTTGAGCGTGTGAGCCATCTCACCACTACTAGAGAGATCTGGGCTACCCTCCAGGCACACCATGAGGGGACAGCCCAGGTCAAGGCTCGGCTCTATCGGACCTACCGGCGTGAATATGAAAATTTCACACAGAAGCCGGGTGAATTTGTTGAAGCTTTGTTTTGGTCGTTTTCAATTGATCATCAACAAGCTTCGAGCCAACATGGCCGAGGGAGTTCAGTTGGTCTCAGATCATGAGCAGGCGCTCAAGGTTCTCCATACCTTGGACCCTAAGATCTGGGAGATCAAGGTATCCTCTATCATTGAGAGCACCTCTTATGATACCTTGACAGTTTCTGAGTTGTTTAGCAAGCTGAAGGCCACTGAGGTTGATACCCAGTTGAGATCAAATCTCACTGGTTCTAGATCAAAAACCCTGGCCCTTGCTACACCTTCTGCTGACCCCTCTTCTATGAGGTGTGTTGGGTTCTCCTTGATGTCTATCATTGAGGACCAGCTCGAGTCATTAGGAGATGATGACCTGTGTCTATTTAACAACCGGGTGCGTCGTGTCTATGATAAGCGAATGTTCAAAAGACGCTGCACAAAAGCCAGATTCTTTGAGTGTGGTGATCCAGGTCACTTCATCGCCGGCTGCCCCAAGCGCAATGGTCACGAGAAGGGTACCGGTGGTGGCTTCTACGACTCTGGCAAGCATGATGGCTCCTCCTTCACAAAGGGCAAGCCAAAGACCAGATTCTTCAGAAAGGCCCTGAAGGACTACCGGCATGAGAACAAGAAGCTCGACAAGGCCTTCTTCGCCAAGATGGAGAAAAGCTACTCCAAGCGTTCTTCGTCTTCTTCCTCTTCATCAATCTCAAGCGATGAGGAGATCATGATCAGGAAGGGGAAGGACAAGGACAATCCGGTGGGCCTCTGCTTCATGGTTTTCAGGGACAGGCCGGATAGCCGCTCACATTGATGCTGAAGATCCCGCAAGAGCTTCTGCTCAATGGCTCTTGGGGATAAGGAAGAGAAGGGCTCCTTCGATGACTCCGACGACGACGACAATGAAAAGGTATCTTCTTATGAACGTCAAATCGCTGATTTACTAGAATAAAATCATCAGGAGTTGAGATATCAGGAAAAATAGCTTAGAGGGGCTAAGAAGAGGATAAATGAACTTGAGAGTGAGCTTGTCGTGGCCAACGGCAGAATTGAGAGTCTATCTTCTTCCCCTTGCTTGGGTGATAGCAGTGAGTGCCCAAAATGTGAGGTGTTGCTGTGTGACCTGACGACTCTGAAGTCCATGTACACAGAAAGAGTTGATGAGAAGGACGCTTTGGCCACTGAGCTTGAGAGCGCTCAGCTGGAGCTGAAAGATGCTCATGCCACTGTCGTCGTGCCCTGTGTTGATTGCCCATCCCATTTAGCTAGTTTAGCTATGCTGAAAGATAAAGGTGATGATCAATTGGGCGATTTGGAGAGAGTTAGAGCTGAGCTAGAGCAGACTAGGCTAGAGCTTGAGACACTGTCAGTTCCACCCACTGTCTGTGAGAACTGCTTGTCTCTTAGATTGGAGTTGATCAAGCTAAAAGCCGAGAAGTCTGTCCAGGTTGATAGAGAGTGTGAGACCTGCTTGTCTTAGGTGGAGGTTCTAGCTTCCTTGAGAGAGGAGCTAGCTGATGTTCAGAATGAGAACTTTTACCTCTGTCAGATCCTGAGTTGGGTGAGTGCCAGAGAGCCACAGCTCGGCATGATGATCTAGCAGTTTAAGAGGCAGGATGGGTTTGGGGTAGGCTACACCTACACCAAGGCTCATTTTGAGAGTGATATTAGCCGAGCAGTGGAGTGGAGTAAAATGACTCCTGAACAGATATACCCAAGACTCACTCCACTGAGTCTTTCCAGGCTAATCAGCTCAAGGATGGAGTGTTCCAAGAACAGCCTAAAGCTCAACCCAAGAAGCCCATCTGGGTCCCAAAGCCCAAACAACTCCACACTTCTCTAGACTCTCTACCTGGACCCTCTCACACCAAAGAGTCTACACCCAACACCACTAAGCCTAAGAACGCCAAGCCTCAACCACATCCCAAGAAACCCACCTACCACTGTGAGTACTATCAGAGAGACGGGCATCTTGAGGAGTTTTGCTTCAGGAGGAAGCGGGTTGAGAAAGCAGAGAGAGCTCGTGGTGGGCAGGAGTAGTTCTACCAGTAGGGTGGTAGACTGAGAGTTCCTCGATGCGGGGAGAGGCTAGAGGCCAGGCCGCGTCGTATAGGTGGTGGTAGAGGAGACGACTTTCATGCCCGTGCTCCGGAGGGTGGTGTTCGCTCCGGCAGAGCTCCATGCCATTCTGGATACGGTTTTGGACCTCCTAGCCGAGACTTTAGGCAGAACCGAGGACCGCATTTTAAGTCACGCTTTGGTCCAGACTCTTATGATGCTTTCTGCTTTCCGTCTTTTGAGCAGATGGCTCAACACTAGTTTAGTTCTTTTACTAAACTTGGTGCCGGACCATTTGCTCCCCCTTACGACCACTTATATTGTGTAGGATCGGGGACTGGAGGACGTATGGATCATGGACTCAGTATGCTCTTGCCACATGACGGGACATCGCAGATGGTTCTCCAGTCTCTCTCCTCCGAGCTCCAAGGAATAAATCACCTTCGGTAACAGTGGTCAAGGGAAGGTACACGACATTGGCTCAATTCGCATCTCAGACCATTTCTCTTTGCCGAATTTTGCTTTGGTTGGAAATTTGAACTTTAATTAAATTTCTGTTTCGCAACTTCTTGAGGATAGTTTGGAGGTTCGTTTTAAGAAGGGCATGTCATCTGTGGTTGATTCTAGAGGGTCTTTGGTTTGCCAGATCTTACCCTTCGGTAAGGTTTTTTGGATTGACTTCTCTAGTTCTTTTGTACCTTCTCGTTTTTTGATTGCTGGTTCTCCTCTGAGCTCTGGAAGTGGCATAGGAGGTTAGGCCATTTGAGTTTTGATCTGCTGGTCAGATTGAGCTCCATGGACCTCATCCGAGGATTGGCCAAGCTTAAGATGGAGAAGGATCTAGTTTGCCATCCCTGTCATCACGGGAAAATGGTTGCCGCTTCTCACTCACATGTGACTCAGGTGATGACTTCTTACCCAGGAGAGCTATTACACATGGACACTATTGGTCTAGCTCAGGTACGCTCAGTCAGTGGGAAGTGGTACACGCTTGTGATCGTTGATGATTTTTCTCGATTTTCGTGGGTTTTCTTCTTGGAGTCTAAGGATGAGACTTTTCAATTTGTTCATGACCTAATTTTGAAGCTGAAGAATGAGAACAATGGTCGGATGTGAGCAATTCACTCTAACAACGGCTTTGAGTTCAAGAACTAACACTTCGTCAGCTTCTGTAGTAATCAGGGTCTTGATCATCAGTTTTCTGCTCCTTACACTCCCCCATAGAACGGCGTTGTGGAACGAAAGAATCGCACGCTAGTCGAGATGGCCAGGACGATGCTCGATGAGCATAGGACTCCTAGGCATTTTTGGGCTGAAGCCATGAACACGGCTTGCTATCTGGCCAACCGCTTTTTTCATAGAGCTTACCTAGGTAAGACTTAATATGAGTTGCGGTTTGGCAGACAGCCCATGGTGAGCCACTTGCGAGTGTTTGGCTGCAAGTTCTTTGTGCTCTAGAAGGGAGGGCATTTGGACAAGTTTGAGTCTCATTGCTGGGATGGAGTTTTTCTTGTCAATGCTTTGCATTCTCGAGGCTTCCGTGTTTGGAACCTTGACTCCCAGCAGCTTGTCTAGACTTGTGATGTCTCTTTTGATGAGTGCTTGCCTTCATTGACTACTTCTTTTGAGCTTTCTAGAGATGATGAGCTTGGAGAGTCCATCTTTGAGGAAGATGATGACACTCCAGCTGTTGATGAGGGTGGGCCTTCTGCACAGCCTGCAGAACCCACACCTTCTGAGACTTCAACTGAGGATGAGGGCAGACCTCTGATCACTTCTTCCACTTCGATTGAGCCCCCTCAGTCGAGTCCAGAGGTGCCAGCTGCTGACTCTGGTGAGGTGACTTCAGATCACCAGGGATCCTGAGCAGTTCAGCGTGATCACCCCTGAGAGCTCATCATCGGTGATCTGTCTGAGAGGACTTTGTGTTCTTCTGTTGACTCGTTTGCTGTGTTTGTTGAGTCTGCGTTTGTTGCATCTTTTGATCCAAGAGACGTTTCTCATGCTCTTTCTGATTTGAACTGGATTAATGCCATGCAAGAAGAGCTTGAGAATTTTGTCCACAATCGGGTTTGGACACTGGTTGAGCTGCAACCCGGATGCAACCCCATAGGCACCAAGTGGGTGTTCAAAAATAAGCAAGGTGAAGATGGGGTTGTGGTGAGCAACAAAGCTCGACTAGTTGGCTAGGGTTTTTGCCAGAAGGAGGGTATTGACTTTGAAGAGACTTTCGCCCCTATTGCCTGTCTTGAGTCCATTCACATGCTTTTAGCTTTTGCCGCTTCGAAGGGTTTTAAGCTTTTTCAAATGGATGTCAAGAGTGCTTTTCTAAAAGGGTACATAGAGGAGGAGGTTTATGTTAGGCAGCCCCCTGGTTTTGAGAACCCTAAGTTTCCTCGACATGTTTTTAAGCTGCAAAAAGCTTTATACGGGTTGAAGCAAGCCCCCAGGGCTTGGTATGCATCTGTGAGCTCAAATGACCACAATGGGTACATCTGGGGGCCTGGACAAGGACGAGAGCGGCGTCAAGGTCAATGAGAGAGAGTTTCGAGGGATGATCGGTTCGCTGCTGTACTTGACGGCAACAAGGCTAGATATACAGTTTGCCGTTGGACTATGCACGCGCTTCCTGTCTTCACCACGCGCGTCTCATCGGCAGGCTGTCAAGCACATTTTCAGGTATCTTACCTATGCGCCCGATATAGGTCTTTATTATTCAGCATCATCATCTCTTGATTTATCTGGCTTTTCGGACGCTGACTTTGGTGGGTGCCAGTTGGATCGCAAGTCGACATCCGGTACTTGCCAGTTTCTTGGTTCGTCCATTGTCTCTTGGTCATCTCGAAAGCAGTCTGGAGTTGCACTTTCGACCACTGAGGCTGAGTATGTAGCTACTGCTAGCTGCTGCTCACAGTTGGTTTGGATGATTTCCACATTGCGAGACTTTGGGTTGTTCTTTCCTACCAGAGTTCCTCTGTTTTGCGACAACACTAGTGCTATTAGTGTAGGGAAAAACCCTTGTGTACATTCAAAAACTAAACACATTGATGTGCGCTTTTATTTTCTGAGGGATCAATATGAGAAAGGTGTCATTGACCTTGTTCATGTTGATACCCATCATCAGTTGGCTGACATTTTCATCAAACCCCTAGATCAGTCTACTTTTGACCGTTTACGAGGGGATTTGGGTGTTATGTATCCTTTTTAGGATATTTTGAGTCAGTTTTCTTTCTTCTTTACTCTTTTCTTGAGTCTTTTTGTGTGTTCATATCATGCATATTCACATATCACACTTTGAGCCTGCTTCTGTTATATGATTGAACTGCTTTATTTATTCTAGCTGGTACATGCTTTTGATTAGTTGTCGATGATCATGCTTTGCTTCAGTTCACATGACATGTCTGATATCTGTCATATGCATGGCTTTTATGCTTTAAAATTGAAAAAATGATCACCATTGCTTCTAGAAACTAGCATGTGTAGGCTAAGTGCTTTTGCTATCTGTTACATGCCTTGTAGCTAGTTCCTCACTTAGATGCAGATATGTAACTTGGACATCTATATGCTTTAACATGGAAAATGTTCTATAAAAATGATAAAAATCAAAAATGAATGAAAATTCCATGCCTTTTTATGCTTGAGTTGAAAACATCCAGGTGGGTTTGCTTTGTCACATTGCATTGTTTTGGACTGCTTACCATGGCACTTTGGTATGAACTAGGACAGTGTAGTGTATGCCAAGACCAATGTCTTAAGCTTCTAATGGTCCAGTTCTAGCCTAGGCTTGACTTGGCCAGTCAGCATAAGGTTTGACATGCAAATAACCCCTAGAAAAAATGAAAAAGGAAAACGAAAAAGCCTAAAAATTAAAAAGATAACAAGTTTGCTGAAGCACGTTGTTTTGGACAATGCTTATCTTAGTAGATATCAGTTAGCTTTTGTATCTCATGCTTTACCTTGCTTGTCAACTAGAAAATGCGGTGATGCTTTTGTTTGCGAAAATTGAAAAATGTGTGCTAATGACTTTCTTTAGATATCATCTGTTGCACTGATCATGCCATGTGTCTTAGACAGTACGTCTTTTGCTATACCTGCTAGATATTGAAACTACAGTCAATCATATCTAACAAGCATGCTTTCTACACTCCACCTGCACCCTAGTTGCATTCATTGCATATTTTCAGGGGGAGTATGTGTCTCTTTAGAGTGCATTTAGTCCGCTTGATGAGTCCAATTGTCAACAAGGGGGAGAAATTTTGGGAGAAGAGTGTAAGGAGAGTTTTGGCTTTCTCTGGGATTTGTTTCAGGGGAAGTTTTTGTCCCGTTTGTCCTTACTCTTTGGATATCCTTGTTGATAATTCTGAGATTGCACTCGTTTTGGGTCTTTACTTTTGGTTAACCATAATGACCACTTTCTTGCTTTTGTTTGGCTTTTGGTCATTAGGGTTAAACTTTTACTTTATTTTCTTCTTCTTTGTTTTCTTGTGTTTTGTTTTCGTGTTTCCACATGTGCTCGCAGGTACTAGAGAGTGATGAAGAGAAGTGTTGACAATGCACTCATCAAGGGGGAGACTGAGGAGACATGCTGAAGAGCGTGGGCCTCATGGCTCTAGATGTGATGAGTCATTTTGCACGGAAGTCAAAAGAACTGAAGAGAAGAGAAGACCTGCTATGTATAGGCTGCATGTGACTCAGGTACACGGGCAGCGAGCGACTGTCGGGCAGAGGGGCCGCGAAGTCGGGCTGGCCCAATCCGGGTACATGGGCTAAGAGAAGCAGAGGATCCACTGGGCTGTTGACCAGGATTGACTCAGGTACATGGGCGGCGAGCGATTGCCGGGCTTAGAGAGTTGCGGAATCGGACCGGTCCAATCCAGGTACCTGGTGCAAAGTCGGTGGACGCTTTGTCAGTTTCGGTGCAAAACTGACAACTGGTGATCTCGGATCAGACCATTCTGAGGCGAAGTCGTAGTCGCTACGAAAGCTCCACTTCAGGATAAGTCATCTGTAATTAGGAGTTTACTTTTTTGCCATTAGGACCACAGTCTGTCAGTCGAGTCTGTAAAAATATCCTAAGGGCATTTTTGTCTTTTCCATTTTATTTCAGCGTCTGTAAAAACCCTAAGGGTCTTTTGGTATTTTCATAGGCTATTGGGCTGCCAATAAATAGGTCCCGAATCCCTAGGGTTAGGGTTACCCTTTCTGAAATTACTTTACTAATCAAAAGGATTGGGTCACTTTTTGGTCTCTTCCTCCTGGTGTTCTGTTCATCACCGCCGCCACTGTGTCTACATTGCGCACACGTCAAGAGATCGTTTGATCAGGTTTATTCTTTCTGCTTCTCTGTCCTCGATCATGTCGATTCATTTTCTCGGTTTGCGTGTCAGATTTGAACATCTGTTTTGAGTTCACTGTAGAAAGTTTTCGCTTCTGAAGTTATCGAAATCTCTACTGCTTGCACAGTTTATTTCCACCAATTTGCTGGTCTCTAGTTGTTTATTTGTTTCGGCTGTATGCAAGGTAATAGGCTACAGCTGGCAATCTCATCTGCACCAGCTAGGCTCTACACAACAGCTAGGCTTCGAAGTATACTTCGAACTGAACTCTGAACTGGGTTCTCAGAGACTTAGCTTCGAATCGGTTGAGGGTCCGGAGACTGGCTCTGGATAGCTCTGAAAGGGACTCGGAGGTTAACTCCGAAGATAGCCCAGAGGCTAACTCCGAAGGAAGCTCGGAGGTTAACTCCGAAGCTAGCCTAGAGGATACCTCCGAAGCTATCCTGAGACTTGGCTCCTGGCAAACTTCAAAGGGAGCTTGGAGGCTTTGCTCCGGAGGACTCTAAAAGGGGTTCGGAGGCCTCACTCCAAAGGGCTCTGAAAAGAACCTCGAGACTTAGAAATAACTTCACCAGATAGGAACATGCTTCGACAGTGTCAGGCTTTGGGCCGAAGGCAAACGGAGGATGACGTCATTTGGCCCGTGTTTAAGGGAAAACGTTGTTGGGGGAAAATATCTCATCTTCGGGGTTATTGCCGAAGCAACATAAAGGCAGTCAGCTGGTTCGAAGGTTCCCCGAAGATCATCTTCGAAGATACCTGGAATCAAGTTCGAAGTACGAAGATAGGCATTGGTTCGGAGTACATCTTCGAACTAAAGCCCTCCAAGATCTTTTCTGCCAGCTAAGATGGAAGACTTATCTTCTTTCTCATTAGATTAGTCTTTTACCATTTTAGCCCTATTAAGGGAACCAAATAGTTTCCACTATGACGGTTGTAATAGAGGGGTAAATAGGTCTTTTCCTTAATGTTTGGGCCTATAAATACCCCCCATTTTACCCTGTAAGAGGGACCGAATACAAGTTATTCAATACACACTTTCGAACTATTCTAAGTTATTATCCTTTCGGAGGCTTAGAACAGTTTGCTTCACAAACACTTCATTTGTTAGTTTCTTTTCTACAGAAACCTGTTAGCGTAATCTTTTACGCCAACAGTTGGCGCCGTCCGTGGGGAACCTAGTCCGAAAAACTTCGTTCTCTACCAACTTCTTACATCATGCCTCCTAAGCGGAGTGCACCTCGCAATCCCACTCGGAGGTCCTCTCGGATCTCCGGAGACATACCCTTCGACACAGTTGTAGTCGGAGGGTCTTCGGCTTTCCCTCCGCAAACTCCGGAAGGGGCTTCTATCCCTCGAACATACGAAGCCTCTCCGCCAACCCCTTCCATACTCCGACAACCCGGAGTCACTTCTCCACCCTCCATCCCGATTCGAACTGATCCTACCAGTTCTCAAGACCCGGAAGGTCCTTCCAGAGGAGACGAAGATAACCTTGGGGATATGGCCACTCAAATGGCCAACCTTCAAGCTGAGGTAGCAAGGTGGCGACAAGAAGCTGCGAACAGGCTTCGCTCTCAAGCCACCCCAACTATCCCAGAAGTGCCCGAAGACGATGATCTTGGTTATCCTGAAGCCCCGGAGAACGCCTCCTACGACAATGAATCTCCGTTGCATCCTGAGCTGCAGAAGGTTCGCTTTGATCCAAAGTTTAAAACTTCGAAGCTCTGCAAGTATGCCGGAGATGAAGATCCCGGAGAGTTCGTGCGTTCTTATGCCCTAGCGATTGAGGCTAGCGGCGGAGTTAGAGACACTATGGCGAAGTGCTTCCCGTTAGCTCTTCAAGGAGTAGCATTGAGATGGTTCTGGTCTTTGAAGCCAGGATCAATCAATTCTTGGTCGCAGTTGAAGAGGAAGTTTATAAGTAACTTTCAGGGCACCTTCGTGCCTCCTATGTCAACAGGAAGCCTTTTCCAGGTGAAACAGCTCCCCGGAGAAACATTGAGGCAGTACTTTAAGCGCTTCGCTCATATGAAGTCGCAAATTCGGGGGCTGTCCACATCTTCAGTGGTTGATGCGGCTCGGGAAGGCGTCAGTCATCAAGGCCTTCTGGATAAACTGCATCGGAAGAGCATCTCCTCAGTCTCACAGTTGATGTCATACTTCGAGGAGTATGCGAGGTCAGAAGAGGGTTGGCTTCGGAGGACTGCTGCTACTTCGACTGTATTGCAAGAAGTCAAAGCAGAAGTGAAGACTTTGGCACAGCCGCAGGAACCAGTCTTTGAAGTGCAACATGATCGGAGAAGAGGGCAAAACCACCCTCGTTCTGAAGTTTTGAATATTGCACCCCCACAGAAGTTTGCACCAAGAGCTCCACAGTCTACGGGGAACAAGGCCAGCGGCTGGAGGCCGCCAGGGAAAATGGCTGGCAAAGGCCAGACCCTTTTTTGCTGTATTAATGGAGAAAATCGAAGCCATGCAACTGACACTTGCAAGGCTATCCTTACCCTAAGGGGAGAGTACTTGGAGAGAACTTCGGGTCGAGGCAGTACCGACTGAAGTCCAGCAGCAGTGCGCCCAGACCCAGTCCAGGCTGTGGCGCGGATAGAAAATTTTGATGCTGCAAGGCACCCTCCGGTGGCCAATGTTATGCCACCTCCGAAGCAAGAGGAAGGGCAAGATAGAGGAAAAAGAGTAGTTCTCCCTATCTCCGGAGGAGGTACCCTCGGAAGCATGTCCAAGAGACAGCGAAGAGAGTACGTTCGGGAAGTAGGTCATATTGGGACTTCGTCATCTGCAGCTGCAATGTCGAAGTGGTCTCATGTTCCGATAACTTTCTCTGCGGAGGATGCAGCTGGTATTAAGTTCCCGCACGCAGATCCATTGGTTATCACTGCTGATATTGCAGGGACTAAAGTCCGAAGGGTGCTAATTGACGGAGGTAGTTCAGCAGATATCATTTTTGTGCAAGCCTTCGATCAGTTATGCATTTCCAGGAAACATCTCCTCCCAGCGGCTCATCCTCTGCAAGGCTTCGCAGGACCTCCGCTTGATGCACTTGGCCAGATAGGCCTGGAAGTTACCTTCGGAGAAGGTTTATTAGCCCGAACTGAAGAAGTTATCTTTGATGTGATAGATGCCCCGTATGCTTATAATGTCATCTTCGGACGGGGCATGTTGAATCAGTTCGGAGCTGTGGCGCATCACAACTACTTGTGCATGAAGATGCCCACACAAGCAGGAGTCCTAACAATCTTCGGAGATCAAGCCATTGCTCGGAGGGCGGAATATGGTCACGGTCCCCCTCTTTTCCGAGACCAAGTCCCGAAGGAGAGATTGCAACGAAGGTCATTTTTAAAGATGGTAAAGAATACACTTTTCAATTTGGTAAAGATTTACCTCCTGAAGTTGCAACCTCCTTGGAAAAGGTCGTGGAAGAAAATTTGGATGTCTTCGCTTGGTCTGATGAAGATATCACCGGAGTCGATCGAGATATCATTGAGCACAGTTTACTTGTAAACCCGAAGGCCCGGCCTGTTCGACAAGGACTCCGGAAGATGTCCGCAGAGAGAGCTGCTCTAGCTAAGGACGAAGTCGAAAAACTGTTGAAGGCTGGGATTATCAGAGAAGTGGCTCACACAGAATGGTTAGCCAACCCAGTCTTCGTCAGGAAGAAGTCTTCCGGGAAGTGGCGCATGTGCATTGATTTCACATCCCTGAATAAAGCATGCCCACGTGACCCCTACCCCATGCCCGAATTGATCAGCTAGTTGACTCCACTGCAGGTTCGGAGTTATTAAGCTTCCTTGACGCGTATTCTGGTTATCATCAAATATGGTTGAAGCGCGAAGATGAAATCAAGACAAGCTTTGTAACTCCTTCGGGAGTCTTTTGCTATGTAAGAATGCCCTTCGGCCTAAGAAATGCCGGGGCTACTTTTTCAATATTAGTTGCTAAGGCTCTAGGTCATCAATTAGGTCGCAATGTGGAGGCCTATATGGATGATATTGTAATAAAGAGTGCTTTAAAGCACCAACATAGCCTAGACTTAGCAGAAACATTCAATAGCCTTCGGGCATGTGGGATCCGTCTTAACCCCGAAAAATGTATATTCGGAGCTAAGGCTGGAAAGTTGTTAGGGTATTTAGTTTCAAGCAGGGGAATTGAAGCTAGCCCTACTCAAATAACTGCGCTGCAGAAGATGGCTCCTCCGGAGAATTTAAAGCAAGTGCAAAAGCTGACTGGACGTCTGGCAGCACTTAGCAGGTTTTTATCAAGGTCTGCGGAGAGGAGCTTGCCAATATTCAAAGCTTTGAAAGGGTCCGAAGATTTTGCATGGACACCGGAGTGTCAGAGAAGCTTCGAAGATATTAAAGATTATCCCAGTAATCTTGCTACACTCACGGTGCCTACTGCGGACGAAACCCTACTCCTGTACCTTGCAGCTACAGGTTCAGCTGTCAGCGCAGTCCTTGTCAGAGAAGTGGATTTTAATGGAAAGTTGGTCCAAAATCCTGTCTATTTTGTATCCGAAGCATTGTCAGGAGCGAAGACAAGATACTCCGAACTTGAGAAGTTCGTTTATGCTCTGATAATGGCTTCGAGGAAGCTAAGACATTATTTTTGGCTCACAATGTAATTGTACCAACTTCGTATCGCTTAGGAGATATGCTCCGAAGCAAAGATTCCACTGGAAGGATTGGAAAGTGGGCAGTCGAGCTAGCACCCTTCGGCATATCTTTCTTGGCAAGGACAGCTATCAAATCCCAAGTCCTAGCAGACTTCATAGCAGAGTGGACTCCACCTGCGAATTTGACTCCAGAGAAATCAAATGACGGAGTTTGGACTGTTTACTCCGATGGGGCTTTCCAAGCATCTGGAGCAGGCATTGGGGCAGTGTTGATTTCACCGTCAGGGCAAAGAGCAATGTACTCCGCAAGACTCAACTTTAAGTCTACCAATAATATAGCGGAGTACGAAGGGATTTTATTGGGACTCCGGAAAGCACGTGCTCTAGGGGCTACAAGAATAATTATAAAGACAGATTCTCAGATAGTAGCAGGGCACGTAGACAAAAATTTTCAAGTTCGGCATCCACAGCTTGCCAAGTACTTAGAAGAAATTCGCAAGATCGAAGCACACTTCAAGGGTATTTCCATTCGGAGTATACCAAGAGCTGAAAACGTGCAAGCGGACATTTTAGCGAAGGCTGCAGCCGGAGCTGTGGATGTGCCTGAAGAAGCTTTCTATGAGGAGCTCAATATACCTTCGGTGCCACAAATTGCCTCTGCAGAGATTCTTTGCATTCCTAGTGCAGATTGGAAAGATTCGATCATAGAACTCTTGCAAGGAGGAACAAATTTGCCCGAAGAGCCCCAGTTGTCAAGATTAAAGCTCAGAGCAAGAAACTATCAGTTAATCAACGATATATTATACAAGGCCGGAGTATGTTCCCCTCTACTCCGATGTATATCTCAAGCCGAAGGCCAAGAAATTCTTCGAGAAATTCACGAAGGCCTTTGTGGAAGCCATTTAGCCCCTAGAGCTTGGCAGGAAAAACACTTCGCCAGGGGCTTTATTGGCCCACAATAACAGCTGATGCGGAGAGCTTGGTCCGCACTTGTCAAGGATGCCAGTGGATGGGTCGACGGAGTCATCGCCCACCAACAGCTCTTCAAGTCATTGCTCCGGTATGGCCCATGGCCAGATGGGGTATGGATCTAATTGGTCCCTTTCCGTTAGCAAAGGGAAATTTGAAGTTCGCAGTGGTAGCTATTGAATATTTTTCTAAGTGGGTGGAAGCAGAGCCCTTAACAGCTATCACTTCGAACAATGTACAGAAATTCTTCTGGAAGAACATTATTTGCCGGTTCGGAGTGCCTAGATATCTCACAGTTGATAATGGAACACAGTTCGACGCAGAACCCTTCAGGAAGTTTTGCGAAGACCTAGGCATTCAGCTATGTTTTGCTGCAGTGAGACATCCTCAGTCGAATGGAGCCGTAGAGCGAGCCAATGGAAATATTTTATCAGGGCTAAATCGAAGAATAGTAGGATTATCAAAGGGACTGTGGACTGAAGAGCTTACGAAGATTATGTGGTCCATTCGGACTACGCAAACAAGGTCCACAGGTTTTACTCCGTTCAGACTACTATTCGGAGATGAAGCTATGACTCCAACGGAGCTCAAAGGGGGATCATTTCGCAGCACCGAACCGGACATTGAAGAAGAAAGACAAGCTTCGTTAGATTTGTCAGAAGAAACAAGACTTCGGGCTGTAGCTAATTTATCAAAGTATCATCAGCAGACGAAGACTTGGTATGACCCGAAGGTTAAGCTCAGCGAGTTAAGGCCGGGTCATCTTGTTCTACGAAGCATTATAGCACCAGGGAAGTTAGGCAATAAATGGGAATGTCCATATCTAATTGTCCGTTCAGGGCGCCCTGGTTCATTTAAATTAGCTAATTTAGAAGGTGAAGAGTTAGCACATACTTGGCATGCGGAGCACCTAAAGCGATACTTCGCATAAGGGCTCCTTGTAATTCGCTTGTAATCACCTCTAAATTAATAAAGCATATGACCCTCATAGTTGCCTTCCCCTCATAGACTTCCAGCTTCCGAGTGGACGCACTGGAACCGCGGGGTTGACCGAGAGGGAAGTGTCATTAAGCTGGGTTGTATTTTCGGACTTCGAACCCATAAAGTTCGAAGCCTCCGACGTGGGGGCTGACATCATCCGGAGCCCAAGCCACCGGCTTGTAGGCATCCGTAAAAGAGCCCAAAACCACACTCTACGGAGTCCAAGACATTGGCTGGTAGACTTCCGTAAAAAGAGCCGAAGGTGGCCAAAATCTACGGAGTCCAAGCTGCAGCTTGCAGACTTCCGTAAAAAGAGCCGAAGGTGGCCAAAATCTGCGAAGTCCAAGCCATTGGCTGGTAGACTTCTGCAAAAACAGCCGAAGGTGGCTAAATTATACGGAGTCCAAGCCATTGGCTGGTAGACATCCGTAAAAAGAGTCCAAAGAGACCATTGCAAACTCCGAACCATTGGTTCGTCAGAGGTCGCAAAGACAAGCCGAAGGTGGCTAAAGCAAAACAGCATTTAAGCCATGAGCTTCGAATGTCTATTAACATAGTCCAAAGTGACAAATTTTTTAAAGACACTAAAGTGTCCTGAAAGTTATCTCAAATGATTTCTTTCATAAAACAAAGGTACTAAGCTACCATTCTTCCGACTGCAAAAAGTCAAGACATTTCATAAGATTTCAAAAGATCTTTAAATGACAGAGGGGCTCCGAACCCCCAAAAAATTGTGCTCCGAAGTTTTTTCTTTGCGCATAACCATCTTTGAATACATTTCGAAGTTGCTTATACCCAAAGAGGGGCTGGTAAATATGGAGACAATTTTAAATCGGCATTCATTATTGAAATAAATGTGTTTACAGATTACACTATGAAAAATTGGTATCTATACCAAGAAGGAATCGGAGACCTCTTCGGTCCCGAGAGCTAGGGGTGGAACGACTAGTTCCAACATCAGAAGTTCTAAGAACTTTACGTTTAACTCTCTTCCTCCCCTTCGAAGCTCTAAAATCCTTCTGCTCTTGTTGAAGCTCAGCCCAAGTTCGAAGTCGCTCGGGCCTTCTTTCCCAGCTTCTAAGATCTTCAGATCTTTTATTTCGAGCTTCACCTTCATCTTCAGACCAATTAGTGTCTTCAGAAGACGAGGTGTTTGCGTCAACTTCTTTATCTTCCTCTTTAATATAAGACAATACGTCTTTGATTACTTCGGGCGCAATTACGCCGGAGTCATCTCGAGGAATAAGAAATCGAGGACGCTTATAACTCTTTAGAAGTTCCAAGGTGTTCCACAATGAGCGAAGTTCTTTGTTAAGCTCTAACACTTCGATATCTTCCATAAGAGGCAAAGCCTAAAAATATGACAAACAAGACTTTCATTGATAAATGTTTACAAGCATGAGCTTTACATAATCAAAAAATCCTAAATAATTCCTAAACATGCGGGTTCGGAGGAGGCTGACTGCTCGAAGCTTGGCTCCGAACTTGCTTCTGGCGTTGGCCTTCATCGATCCAAGCCTTGATCGCCGAACGACCTTCGGCTCTCCATGAGGTTTGAAAGGCTCGCCAGGCGGCAGTCACGCCTTCGGAAGGATTCAAAAGCCGCTCGTCGTCGAAGGTAATGGAACCCTCTGCACTCGGAGTGATTGTTCGGCCCAAATCCTCGTAGTAACGAAGTAATCCGAGGGTAGACACTTGTCCGGAGAGTTCTCCATAACGCATGCCTGCCGTCTTCATTTGCTTCGCTGCTCCTTGGATCCTCTTTAACCGGCGCAGCAGAGTCACATTGTCATCCGAAGGAAGTGATCCAGTAGTACCGAAGTACTCCAGAACACATAGCATCTGTTCGATGACCTCCGTAGCCACCTTCTCCGACTTGAGCTTTTCTTCAATTAGTGCATCCTTGCTCGAAGTCGTTTCTGCCAAAACTCCGGAAATCCTAGCATTCTCCGTAATTAGATCTTTCTTCTGGTTTAGGAGTTGGCTAGTTTCCTCTTGGAGCCTTACAAGTTCGGACCCAGCACTAGCATGCTCCAGCCGCATCTTTTCAATTTCAGCCCGAAGCACAATTCTTTCTGCTTCGAACTCTTTATTAACAGCCTCCAAGCCCTGTCTGGCCCTACGCTCCGCCGAAATCACATTATCCATTTGAAGTACTCTAGCTTCGGAGAAAGATAAGTTGCGTTTAAGAGCTTCATTTTCTTCCCGAAGCTGAGCAATTTCATTTTCGTTCGATAAAGCTGCAGCGCGGGCCAAGACCGCTTGCTAAGAAGAGAAAAAACTGAAGTAAGAAATTATTCATTTATAATTTGCTGCTGGTTCGAAGATGTACTTCGAACCCAATATAATTCGCTAAAAGATATCAGTTCGAAGGTGCTCCGTACCTGGTAGGCTGCTCGTTCTAAAGCAACGTTGAGCTCCGAATTCTTCGCCTTGCTTAATTTTGCTACCAGCTCTGTCTCCCCAACTTCCCGACTCACTCGACCTAAAGGTTTGAGCAAAGTCCGAAGTCCTCTTCTTTGCTCCAAAAAATGAGTTAAAAGAGGGAGCAGAGCCGAAGCCTTTTGGTCTTCCCTGTTTGGCGAAGCTCCGGAGTGTTCTCCTGAGGTCCTTGGAACTTCCGAAGATGGCCCCCCCTCAGTTGATTCACTTTCATCTGTTGATTCAGACGAAGTTGATCCTTGAGTAGGGAGAGGCTCTATGTGTCTTTTACCCCTTCCAGGCCCCTGTTGAGTGACCTCCGGGTGCGGCTCCGAAGTTGTCGAAGGCCATTGAATTATGTCTTCGTGATGTACTTCTACAGCAGGAGGCTCTGCAAAAACAAAAATATTATACATTGTATAATTTAGCGGAAAATAATAAAGAATTATGCGAAATTTACCTTCGAAATTCTGCGGGAGATCGAGCACTGGACTGCTCGGAGGATCGAAGGTGAAGTCATCATCTGAATCCACAGTTAAATTTTCTGCTGTCGGAGCATCTCCGTGAGCAGTCCTTTCCTCCACAACTGAAATTGCAGGAACTTCGACTTCATCTTCACCCATAGGGGCTTCGATTTGCTCCTCTTGAGTATCCGAAGCTCTTACTTCTTCAATGTTAGCTTGGGGCTCCGATATACCTGCATTATCTTCAATGTGAATATTTCGTTGAGCTGCATCTTCATCAATCAATCTCACTAATAATATACCTTCATCTTCTTTAGAACCAGAGA
The DNA here is from genome assembly GCA_019279435.1 of Zizania palustris. NCBI lineage: Eukaryota > Viridiplantae > Streptophyta > Magnoliopsida > Poales > Poaceae > Zizania > Zizania palustris. Next base: position 55,818,467 of record JAAALK010000290.1, on the reverse strand, counting down.
TTGAGGTTCTTGAGCTCGAAGGCGCAGGATTCGAAGGTGCGAGATTTTTTGGCTTCCGAGCCACCTTCTTCACCGGAGTCCTTGCGGAGCTTGAAGCTCCGGCTTCAGCCATTCTTTTCTTGGGTCCTTTCTCCAGAGGCACCCAGTCCATCAGAGGGGGTGGAGTTAACTCCAACATTCCCCATACTCTGTTAAACCTTTCCCAACTCCCGACCAATTTAATTCGCCATTCTTTTTCAGTCAGAGTTGGGGCACCCAAAATCTTCTCCGAAGCCCTTACAATTTGCTCTGAAGTAATAGGGGCTGAAGAAGCTAAAAAATAATTCAAGTTAGTCTTTCTTCGAAGTAAATATGTACAATGCATGTTGGTTTCGAAGTTACCTGCAGGGCTCGAAGTAAAATTGATCTTGCGAAGACCGCCTTCCGAGTCATCCTCGAAGACGATAGGCCAGTTGGCCATCAGCGGAGGAATTTGCAGTCCGAGGAATTCTTCGGCTAAGTCCCGCATGCTTAACCTTTGGCTAATTTTCTGAAGCAGGTTAAGACGAGCTTCGAGCTGGCCTTCGTCAGGCTGCACTAAGGCTTCTTTCCGGAATTGAATTTCTTTGAGGGGCCCAGCCAGAGGACTGCTCGCTCCAACTTCGGCGTAGAACCACCTCAGGACCCAATCAGTGTACCATCTAGCATTGATGGCCTTGGCAGGAAACTGAAGGGCATATTCGTCCCGAAGCCTAAAGTTGATAGAGCCGAAGGATACTACCACTTTTTCACCTCCGGAGCCTACGAAGGTCTTCGGTTGGCAAGTTGCTCTATGAAGTGCAGCGAAGATTTCTGCCCTCCCCTCACAACCTTCGGCTCTCAGCGCCCATTCAAAGATAGCTAACCTAGCTACTGCATTCGGAGATAATTGAGGGAGGGTTACATGAAACAGATCCAATACCTCCGCCAGGAAGTCTACAGCAGGAAGGCCCAAGCCAGCTTCGAAGAAAGCTTCGAATACTACTACTTCTCCGGGTCTTGGTGATGGAATAGATTCTTTGCCCGGCTTCCGAATCATAACTCCATTACTAATTTTTTCCCCCGCTGTGATTGCCAAAGACTCTCTCTTGCAGGTAGAAGGCCCCAACTCAAAAGATTGATCCAAATAGTTGGTCGATGGCGGGCACAGACCTTGGTCATCGGCGATTTGGGGATTTCCCCCCCTGCCGCCATGGATGTCGCCGTCGGCATCGGAGGTGCCGCCGCCAACGCTGCCGCCGCTGCCGCTGCGGCCGCCTGCTGCCGAGCCAAGGCCGACGGAGGTGCAGATCCCTTAGTCTTCACCATCGCGATCGCCGGATTGCTCTGAGGAAATGGAGGCTAGGGCTCAAGAACTTCTAGGCCCTCTATTTATAGCCTAGACTTCACTTTCTTACCGTTAATCCATGTCGTTTCGCATTCCTGCCGTTACTTCTTTTACGAAATTAACGCCTGCTACAGTTTCCGTTGGAAACAGAAACTTAACGGCTATTTTCTCTAAGTCTAAAAGACTTTCGAACTTCTTGAGTCAGTTCTAAGATAGTTCGAAAAGTAATTACCTTAAGACTGATTCGAAGTTCATATCTTCGTATATTTCGGAGATAAAATAAAAACCAATAACCCCTATGTTTGGTTATCTTTTCCTTCCATATACTGCTCTCCTAACGTTACAGGTCAAACGGAGAAGCATATTTGAGGGGCTACTGTTGGGGGAAAATATCTCATCTTCGGGGTTATTGCCGAAGCAACATAAAGGCAGTCAGCTGGTTCGAAGGTTCCCCGAAGATCATCTTCGAAGATACCTGGAATCAAGTTCGAAGTACGAAGATAGGCATTGGTTCGGAGTACATCTTCGAACTAAAGCCCTCCAAGATCTTTTCTGCCAGCTAAGATGGAAGACTTATCTTCTTTCTCATTAGATTAGTCTTTTACCATTTTAGCCCTATTAAGGGAACCAAATAGTTTCCACTATGACGGTTGTAATAGAGGGGTAAATAGGTCTTTTCCTTAATGTTTGGGCCTATAAATACCCCCCATTTTACCCTGTAAGAGGGACCGAATACAAGTTATTCAATACACACTTTCAAACTATTCTAAGTTATTATCCTTTCGGAGGCTTAGAACAGTTTGCTTCACAAACACTTCGTTTGTTAGTTTCTTTTCTACAGAAACCTGTTAGCGTAATCTTTTACGCCAACAAACGTATTCCCCCAATAGTAGCCCCTCGCCTGCAGGCCTTCGGGACAAAGGGGTGTGTGCGCCTCTGGGACAAATGACAATAGGAATGTAACTTCAGAGAAGACGGGCCTTCGGAGCTTGGACCGAAGGTGGCTTCGACTGGTGCAGGTAATAATTGCCTGCCTCGACTGTCAGAACGACCTCGGGGAGATTAGCTGACTTCGCAACCACTATAAAATTGACCGTTACAGTGCGCCAATTTTCAACTCCGGAGAGAGTACCAGGACGCCTTCCAAGCGAGGGCCGCCAACAGCAAGTGGTAATCGAGGTGGAACCAAGAGTGGTTCTATGCCTCCATTGGCGCGAACTCTCCACTTTTTATTACCAACGCGCTCATCTCTTACCGGCGCGCAGGCGTGGTGAAGATGAGCCCCGACACCCTTCGCTTGAGGATCCTGCTCCTTCGGAAGGTGGCTTCGAAGATGAGCATGAGGGACCTCGCGGAGGAGTTTATCACCCTTCGGCTCAGCCCCCTTGCGCGCTCTTGGCTGGAGGGCCTCTTTCAACCTTCGATCCCGGGGGGCCTAAACGAGGTGGCAACAAAACGCCTTGGTAAGACTTTGAAGCCTTTCCACTTTCATACTTCGCCAAATAACTTTGCCCTGATTTGGAAACTTGATGAAGTCGCTCTTGAAGTGAGGACTCCGGAGGAGGCCATCATGGCGGCAGAGCGTGTTGTTGGAGCCCCGACACCTGAGGAGCAGGCCCAACGGCTCGCTCTGGTGGGGACTTGGGAGCACTGGAACAGAGTGTGGACCTTGCTTGGCGTCGAGGGGGTCCAGGCTCTGCCAGACTTCTCCAACCTTGTACCCTCGGTGACCGGCTCCAAGAGGAAGAGGGTTGACGATGAAGAACCCGAAGCTTCGATGGATCGGTCGGAGGTCCCAACGATCGAAGCCTCTACTGCAGAGGAGGAAATGGTCGCGAACCCTAAAACTAGAGCGGACCCAGCAGGGGCTCTGGCAGCAGCTACTAAGGTGGTGGCGAGGGCCTTGACGGCGATGACTTTGGGCGCGGAGGTTGAGGCGCCAGCTTCCAGCAAAGGGATTGGGGATCACACATCGACCCCTCGACGTTCGAAGAAATCTCCGATGAAGGTAAACACTTTTTTGCAGAAGATGATGCTGGTGCGAGCTCCACCACACCGAAGCCGGTGAAGGCCTCCGGTAGCAGTAGCAGCAGCAGCAGTTCGGAGTCCGCCAGCTCCTCGTCTAAAGAAGACATACGCAACGGTCGCGATGAAGGGGACCCTTGAGATGACGAGCACATCGAGGTGGTGGACCGGAGCCCGGCTCTACTGGAGCCTGCATCGGAGGTTGAGGTGGAGGAGATAGTCTGGCCCCTGCAGGCGAAGGGGGCCGTGATGGAGGTGGCCATCCATGATTTTCATGAAGGTTGTGCGGCTGTAGAGGCAGGGGGCATGGTGGCTCAACTCAGCCACTCGAGCCCCTTCGACCTCTTTACAAATGCAAACAAAGCCCTCATTCAGGTGAGTGAAGTCCTATACAGCCTTCGAGTCATGTTTGCTCTTCAATCAACACTTATGATTTTCTTGAATTCTGTCAGGCCTTCGCACTGAACGCCGCAGCAGCAACCTCTGTGGACAGGCGGATGAGGCACTTGGCGGAGGAGAGGGACGCCCTCCGACGCGATGTATCGGTGGAAGCCGAGAAGCGAAGGCGGGCCAAAGCCTCAGCGGAGACGGCAAGGTCCGAGGCCGACAAGGCGAGGGAAGTCTTGGCCTCGGAGAACGACAAGCTCCTGGCAGAGCTTTGAGCTTCAGAGGATGCCAGAGCTCAGTTGGCGGAGGAGAACTCAAAGCTTCGCCAAGAAGGCCATTGCCTTCAAGACTTCTTCGTTCATAACGTCAATGAAGCCACTTTGATGTTGACCGAGGTCCTCGAACAAATATGGACCGAGTGCCGAGCTCCAGACTTCAGCCATCGGGACCCAATCGGAGACCGCGTCGATTTCTTGAAGACGGTGGCTGCGACGACGAAGCAATCCCAAAAGGCTTCGCCTTGATGGCCGGCCGAGTGGCGGGTCAAGGAGTGTTGCAAATGCTTCATGACTCGGGGTGCAACCACCTCGAAGCAGCAACCTCGGTGACTCCGGTGGCCTTCGGAGGCCAGCACTTGGTGACGCCTCCGCTAGGTGTCCACAGAGCCTGGCGTCGACTTCAAGAGCCTTGGAAGGCCCAAGGCTGCGAAGCAGTCCTCGAACTTCAGAAGGTCATCCGCCTTCGTCGAGCCAGGGCATAGGCCTCGCCAGCTCATCCTTCGACGTCAGCACCTCCACCTCCGAAGGTGTAGATCTCCTTAGGCTCTTTGTAATTCTTAGCTGTAGGCTTGTAAAAACTTATCAGTTTATTAATATAAATGCAGGGGTACTTTATACCTGCCCGGGCTCAGGCTTCGAATGTTGACCTCGAAGTACTTGAGGACTCTGAAGAACTTTGCTAGTTATGGGTGGTCCTCAAGATAGCTAGGTCCGAAGGCCCCCCTCGGTTCAAACTTCCGAGGGGACCTAACGGTAAAGCCATTTCTGAAGTAGCCTAGGAGTTGTTGGCTACCATGAAGACGGAGCCCCTTTGGAGTTCTTCCTCCTCGCCAGACTTAAGTTGCTTCGAAGTAGACTTAAGTGGCGAGGGGGTACAACCTTTGAGTGCGGATTTGGCAGGTGACGAAGCTTTAGAATTCTCTGCCTTCGACACGACACCGCCTGTCTCGCAGACTTGGACAAACCTGCAAGGTGGAAGAAGAGGTCTGCGGGCTTCGGGGCGTGGACGAACCGGATGTGGGAGAGCAGGCTCCGACGAGGCTTCGTCTAGCTGAGGGGGCCCTGGCCAAAAGAACAACAAGCGAGGGTCGGGGCCTCGAGATCGCTTTTTCTTAGGCTTAGATACAAACTACTCATAATTTTGTTTTCGAAGTGTATTTGTAACATACTTCTCAATTATCAATCAATGAATGATATTTATTGTATTTGCATACTTCGTTTGCATGCTTCGCATGATTTGATTGTTTCGAACGTTTTAGCTTGTCACGCTCATACTGCTCATTACATTCGCACACTTCGCATACATACTTCCCCCCTTGCGCGTGGCAGCTAGGGACTTAATCGTTGCTGGAGTGGGCAATAAAAAATGCCAAGGGGTGCGCCTTTTTGGCGGCTTCAGACGCTTATATCACGTCGAGCGAAGGCCTCTTTTGGGCTTCGAGTGCATTAATTTGGAGTGAAGCAAGGCTTTAGCGTAGCCAAATTAAGAGAAGCATGCTTCGGCATGCTTGGATTTGGATAATGTGCATGAGCGAGGCTCCGAAACGGACTTAGATCTTAAGCGAAGCGTGACTTCGAGATGCTTAATTTTTAGATTAGATTTTGACACGGGAAGCAAGGCTTCAGAGCGTCTTTAGATAGCGAAGCAAGGCTTCTGAGCTTGATTCTGTACTAAGAATGGATATTTGGTGTGGATTCACCGAACCTGTGATTGTGAGCTCCCTTCGCTCTAAGCCACCTTCGACTCTGAATACCGAGAATGAATCTCGGGATTCTGGGATACATTAAGCCGGTGGCCTTCGTATCCCGGACGCATCAGGTCGATGACCTGGAGTCCTTGGACGCATTGGGCCAGTGGCCCGGAGTCCTTTAGCCCACTGCTACGGGCCCAGAGGCGCTGTGTATTCTTCGGAGGGGTGCTCCGGATTTTGTAAAGTGAAGCAAGGCTTTGAATTTTTAAATAAGTCTAAGCATGGCTTCGGGTTTTTGATAAGGTGAATCAAGGCTTCGAATTTTTAAAAGGAAACAAGGCTTCGATTTCAAAACACGAAGCATAGCTTCGGTTTTAAAACGTGAAGCAAAGCTTCGACTTTCAATAAGATTGTGCCAAGTTTTGCTTTAAAGTCGAAGAAAGGCTTTGATTTTAAGGAGAAGTAGGGCTTCAAATTTTTAATAAAGTAATTACAAATTCGTACACCAAAGTGGTGCTTCGGAATGTACATACCTCGTAAAGCGAGTGAAAACTTGCCTCGTAGCCCCTAGGGCATTGACGGCCTTCGACATGCGAAGCGGTGACTCAACTAGAGGGTGAACTCCGAAGCGCGAACGATGGAGGAAGGCGAAGAAGGCCTTCGAACTGCACCCGAGGCCCCTTGCCGGAGGGCGCGCGAAGCAAGAAAGCTTCGAAGCTCCCCCCTCAAGTGCACTTCGAATTGTAGACAGTGGCAGAGAACATAGCTTTTAGGACTAAGGTCCCCACGGACGGTGCCAACTGTTGTAGCAATTGTGTTAGCTACATCACATGTTTTTTATGTGTGTATGGTGTGTAAAATGAACCTCGAAGGGTTCTCTCAGAAGGAGAAAAGATTTATACTGGTTCGGACCTCCCCTAAGGGATAATAGCCCTACATCCAGTTTGTGGTGGATTTAGCATAGTATGCCTCGATAGAGTCTAGTCTACGTTTGTGGTGGATTTAGCTCTCATGGCCCTGGAAGAGATGAACTATTACAAGGGTTTGGCCCTGCTTTTACAGGCACGCATGCCAAAGGAAAAGACCTAAATGCCCTCTATAAGTCATAGGCTTTATAGGGGCAAAAAGGGAAAAAGGCTAGTCTACTGTACAAAATGCTTTACAGCTTTACAGATGTGCCAGATAAACGTCACTTCTTGACCAGCTAAATGACATACTAGGGGCAGAAGGGCCCCTGGTATGAATTCTACACTATAGCAAAGTACAGATATTTCCTGGGTTCGGAGCAGTGGCCGGAGCTCTTCGGGCTGGAGGCTGGAAGGAAGGCTTCGACGGACACTCCGAAGTGGGATTCGAAGTATACTCCGAACTGAACTCCAAACTAGGTTCTCGGAGACTTAGCTTCGAATCGGCTGAGGGTCCAGAGACTGGCTCTGGATAGCTCCGAAAGGGACTCGGAGGTTAACTCCGAAGATAGCCTAGAGGCTAACTCCGAAGGAAGCTTGGAGGTTAACTCCGAAGCTAGCCCGAAGGATAACTCCGAAGCTAGCCTGAGACATGGCTCCTGGCGAACTTCAAAGGGAGCTTGGAGGCTTCGCTCCGGAGGACTCCGAAAAGGGGTTCGGAGGCCTCGCTACAGAGGGCTCTGAAAAGAACCTGGAGACTTAGAAATAACTTCACCACATAGGAACAAGCTTCGACAGTGTCAGGCTTCGGGCCGAAGGCAAACGGAGGCTGACGTCATTTGTCCCCTGTTTAAGGGAAAACCTATTCCCCCAATAGTCAGGAGGCTTAGCGAAGTCTGTCACGGATCTTCGAACATTTGGTAACTTCGGCATCTACGGAGTTCGTTTCGGAGGCTTTCTTGCAGACTTCGACAGTTTCGAGGCATACTCCGACATCACCTCTGCAGTCTTCGTTTCTAGCCAAAGGCACTTCACTAATTTTGCTTTCAGAGAAAGTGCTTCGAAGATTGCATGTTTCCAACAAGCTTTGTCATATTTGGAGTCCAGCACCTGTTGAACTCCGAAGCCTGTGTCTAGCTTCTCTGAAAAGTTTCAAGCTCCGCTTGTTCTCTTCGAACATTGTTTTACAACCTTCGAACCAGAGACTAATTTTTGAACAGTAATATGTCATCTCATTTTTACGTGAACTGCCAATGTTTTGAATGTGTTGATAGCAAAAAATGGCAGTGATGGCTAGATCATCAAAATATCAATTTTTGGTAATTTGGGCCAAAAGTACACATGTCCAGGGTCTGACTAAAGCCCTACAGGGCCGAAGTCCATTGAGCTATGGGCTCCGAAAGCCTCTAGCCATCCCATGGGCTTCGGTCCGGAAGCCTTTGGCAGCCCAGGCTGCCAAAGCTTCGGAAGCCTTCGGAGGCCCACGCTGCCGAAGCTTCGGCGCGAGGAGCAAGCCTCGATGGGCTTGGCCGAAGCCCACGCTACCGAAGCTTTGGCCCGAAGAGCAGGCCTCGACGGGCCTGGCCGAAGCCCACCTCGACAGAGATAGAGTTGTACGCGTTTACAGCTCAATCTCAATCTCTATCTGGCCGGATTAATAGCAGATTAGATTAGGAGTTAACCCCCCAACTCAAACCAAACCAAAGCCCATGCTTTGATCGTATATACTTTACCTTTATTTTCCTGTACCTCTTCGTCGGTTTAGCTGGAAGCCCTCCGCCGACCACTTCGGAACAGTGGTAACCCTTGTTACTTTGCCTATGAAGTATCCATTAATCTACGTAATAGATTGCTATCGCCTTGGTACTTCACCTGTGAAGTATCCGCTAATCTGCGTAACAGATTGCTACCTTCGCTACTAGTGCAACACTTAGCAAAATTCTGTCCTCAGGCCGAATTGGTACTTCGCATCATCTCTGTTGCAGGTTCGTACGTTCGGAGCCACTTCGCCGAAGGTGTCCAGAGCTGAGAGATCGGTTTTGGAGGTCCCTAGGACACCCTTCGACCAGACCGCAGGCTTCGGCAACAGGCTTCGCCAGCAGACTTCGTCGCCTCAGGCTTCGCCACGACCATACTCCACACCGGACGAAGTTGCATTCGCGTGTGGCCCTCGCGTCACCATTCTATAGTTTGCTGTATCAGAGATCTCACGCCGAACCCCGCTGTTCGGAGGTGATCACCGCGTCTAGATCCGTTCGGAGCCCATCTTCGATCGGATCCGTCCGAACGCCGAAGCACCCTTCGGCGGAGTACTTTGCACTAGACGCCGAAGGTACCCTTCGGCGCACCCTTCGCACCAGGCTTCGAACCAGACGGGTCTCCGACTGGTTTGTTGATTTTATTCTGTTTAATCTATCTCTTTCAGCTAATTGGGTTATTTTGTGTAATCTGGTTGCCTGGCGACTCCACCCCCTTATCACTATTAAGGGTAGTCGGAACACGGTGTCGGTGCTACGTCACGCTTAGGCCTGTCCCTAAGTATCCGTGCACTTTTGGATCGCCGGACTGACCCAAGTGCGGGGGCACGTTTTTGTGTCAACACACTTTTTTGCAACTCCGCTGAGGAGAGCAACGCGAACATGATGAGTACATCTACATCGGCCACCGGTGCATCTACTTCGACTACCACGTCTACACCGCTGATGGACGCAATAAGAGGCGTGGATATCGACAACCGCAACATATTGTAACCTACACTTGAAGATATCCCCGCAGAAGACCGAGCAGAGATCGAGGCAAAGCTAAAGGCGCTCCAAGACATGATGCTCGGGGGCTACATCAAACACGCGCGGGCTTCGTCAAGCGTGACATTGTCACCCCCGACCTCGCTCAGGTCCAGGTAACACCGATATCGCCTCGTTTTTCTTCTTTAGAAATTGAGAAAAAAATAGCCGCATCAGTAGATCAGGCTTTTAGCGCTTCGCTAGCCAACCGTTTAGATTTGGTAGTCAGCTCCCAAGTAGAGGCAACTCTTAGAATGTTCGGCTTCACTGAGGCCATACCCCCAGTTCCTATAGCTAGTGCACCTCCAACAAACATGTCTCCGCCTCATCACTTATGGCCGAGACCAATCATTATACCTATGGTCAAACTAATACTGCATACCACACAACACGTGTGCCAATACCGATGCTACCCACACCACACGCGCAGGTACCCGTACACGAGCACGTTGTACAAATAGCGCGTAGGGAAGAAGCACATGGCCGACATGCCGATATCCCACCGCGTGTCGTGCCCCCACATGAGAGGCGCATGCAAACAAACTATCAAGATGATATAGATGAGCGGGTCCGTGCACTGTTTAGGGACGGGTTAGGGTTTATCGCAAACCATACCCCGATCATCTTGATACAGTACCCTACCCCCACGGCTATAGGATCCCTGAGTTCACTAAATTCGATGGCGAGGGTAGCAGGACCACACTAGAGCATGTTAGTCAATTTTTGGCGCAGTGTGGAGAGGTTAGCGGGATAGATGCCCTAAAGGTTAGACTATTTTCCCTCTCGCTATCCGGCACAACTTTCACTTGGTTTTCGGCGCTCCCGTCGAACTCCATCCACATGTGGGACGATTTAGAACGCAAGTTCCATGTTTATTTCTACACGAGTGAAACAGAACTTAGGCTTTCGCATTTGACATCGGTCAAGCAAAAATCTAGTGAGAGCGCCTCTGAGTATATCAAGCGTTTCAGGGATACTAGAAACCGATGTTTTAGTCTTAATATCTCAGAAAGGGACTTAGCGGAATTTGATTTTAATGGGTTGTGTTCCAAACTTAAAGAAAGGTTAGATAACCAAAACTTTTTAGAAGTTAGCCAAGTTCTACACCAGGCTCTGGTCCAAGAAGGCCGAGCCAAAGATAAGAAATTTATTAAAACGTTTAGCAAGCCTAGGGCCGAAATCCACATCATGGAACACTCTGATGAGGAGGAGTCAGAGGAGGAGGATTCAGCCGACATGTACGTGGCCGAATGGGTTACAAACACTAAAAACAAACCTGTCACTTGCTCCGAACTACGACCGTCCCGCACAAAGAATAGACTTAATGAGGTCAAGTATTCGTTCGATGTGACTAAATGTGATAAAATATTTGATTTCCTCTTAAAGAGTCAGCTTCTCAGGTTACCTAAGGGTCAAGTTATTGCACCTGCCGATGAGTTAAAGAAGCATCCATACTGTAAGTGGCATGATTCACATTCTCATAATACTAATGATTGGAATGTTTTTCGACGGCAGATACAATCGGCCATAGAAGAAGGACGATTGAAGATAGACCATGATCTAGAGATGAAACTAGATAAAGATCCTTTTCCAGTCAACGTCGTCGACCTCGGCAAGAAAAAGGTGTTGATTCGGCCAGAACAGGCCAAGTCTGCTAAAGGGAAAGATGTGATTGTTGGAGAACAGCGCACTCGCACACTCGTGCCAAAGAACCGCGAGGTATGAGTGTGGAAACAGAACGTTAATACCCCTTCGGCTAAGGCTCGCAAGAGGCCGAAGGTGACATATAATATGTTGTTAAACAAACATCAGTGAAGGGCCCAGGAAACAGAACCGCACGCTAAGCTAAAATAGCCGAAGGGTCCAAGACCTTCGAAGGGTGGCTTCAGTCCGAAGCCGGCGAACCCTCCGCGCGAAGACTTCGGGCCACAATGGCCTGGTGCTCCGCACGGTGGCTCCGAGCCGCAATGCCCGACCCCCCCGTACAACATCTTTGAGCCCTAGTGGTCGGGTCCCCTATACAACAACTTTGGCCCCCAATGGCCGAACCCCACACCGCACTGGACTTCTCCGATGGGAGGCTTCGGCCCACACTGGCCGAACATACCTCCGGCCTAGCAGGACCCTTCGGCCGATCATACCCCGAGGCCGAAGGACACACTTCGGCCAGAATTAACAGGAGTCGAACGGTAGCTCCAGGGACAATGCCGCAGCCATCTTGGGCTCCTCCGGGCATGTCCAAATCACAGAAGAGATGCCTACAAAGGCTGCAGGCACAGGAGATACGCGAGAAGGTAGCTGAGGCCAAGCGCGATGCTATCTTCGAAGAGTTCCGCCCTCGGCCAGCTACAAAGCGGGTATGGTGGGAGAAGCTAGTTGAGATAACCAACCCAACTCCTAGTCCGAGCGACGACGACGATGACATGCTCAACGACGATTACTCGCCCATCTCTGAAGGGCCCGCACCCTTGGCGATGCACATCAACATCATCACATTACCTGCCGAGTTCCCCCTGCCGTAGGACGAGGCCGAGGTCGCTCAATTGAACCTCAGCCCGTGCAATGCCATCTTCGAGAAGCCCGAGGACTCGGCTCACCATCTAAAACCCCTCTATGTCAGAGGTCACATAGATGGGAAGCCAATTTCCTGGATGCTCGTCGACGGTGGCGCCACTGTTAACCTAATGCTTTATTCATTGTTGAAGAAACTTGGCAGGGACGAAGATGACCTGAAGAAGACTAACTTGATGCTCAACGGCTTAAACGGCGAGAGCTCCGAGGCCAAGGGAGTACTCTCTATGGAGTTGACGGTGGGCAACAAGACACTGCCAACAACATTTTTCATCGTCGACGTACAAGGTAACTATAGCGTGTTGCTCGGACGCAACTGGATTCACGCAAACTATTGCATTCCCTCTACCGTACACCAATGCTTGATACAGTGGGACGGCGATGCGGTGGAGGTAATCCTCGCGGATTCTTCGGCCCAAGTAGCTTTGGCTGATGTGTCGGTTGATGCCGTCCATAACAATGTAGAGTGCCTATCAGGTAGAGATCTTTCGGATTATGACTTTGTTAGTGTATCCGAAGGACGGTTTGTACCAGTATCTGTAAAGCCGGCTGGAGTAGCACGACTATTTTTGTATTAATAGTCATGTCTGGCAATGATAATCTGGATTGGCTAAAGTCTCATGTGGAGCAATATCGGTCTAATAAAGATGGTATTGCCGAAGCCATCGAGGACTTTAGCGAAGTAGAAAAATTAGGGCAAGGTTTTGCGTCGGCCGATCCCTTGGAGGAAGTTGATATAGGTAATGGTAGCGTCCCAAGGCCGACTTTTGTAAACCAACATTTATAGCCCGATGAAAAGGCTGAAGTAATAAAGTTACTTCGGTCGTATGTCGATTGTTTCGCATGGGAGTATAGCGAAATGCCAGGGCTAAGCCGCGAGCTCGTGGAGCATCGGCTGCACATCAAGTCTGGCTTTAGGCCTCATAAGCAGCCTCCCCGCTGCTTTAATTCAGCCGTCTATGACCGAGTTAAAGAAGAAGTGGAGCGACTACTCAAGGCTGAATTTATTAGGCCGTGCAGGTACGCGGAATGGGTTGCTAACATTGTGCCTGTAGAGAAAAAAGGGAGCGGCAAGATACGGGTATGCATTGATTTCAGGGATCTGAACAGAGCCACTCCAAAAGACGAGTATCCATTGCCGATAGCTGACATGCTGATCAACGATGCCTCAGGACATAAGGTACTAAGTTTCCTTGATGGCAATGCTAGTTATAATCAAATCTTTATGGCCGAAGAGGATGTCTATAATACTGCCTTTCAATGCCCTGGTTTTGTCGGTTTGTTTGAGTGGGTCGTCATGAATTTTGGTTTGAAAAATGCCGGCGCCACGTATCAGCGCGCTATGAACTTGATCTTTCATGAAATGTTAGGAGTCATGTTAGAAGTTTACATCGATGATGTCGTGGTCAAATCGGACGCTATGGGAAACCATTTAGCTGATTTGAAGGTTGCTTTCGATAGGATGCAACAGTATGGGTTGAAGATGAACCCGCTTAAGTGTGCATTTGGTGTGTCAGCGGGTTAAGTTCTTAGGTTTCATGATTCATGAGAGAGGCATCGAAATTGATCCTAAGAGAGTTGAAAAGATTAGAAACATTGTAGCGCCGACATGCAAAAGGGATGTACAAAAGTTGCTAGGCAAGCTGAACTATTTGCGTCGCTTTATATCCAACTTGTCCAGCAAGATTGATGCCTTTGTCCCCATACTCCGGCTAAAAAACGAAGCCGAGTTCACTTGGGGGGCAAGCCAACAAAGTGTTTTCGAAAAGATCAAGGAGTGCTTGTCATCACCGCCTGTGGTGAGAGCACCTAAAGCCAGGATTCCATTTCGGTTATATGTTGCCGCTGAAGATAGCGTGATTGGGGTCGTGCTAACCCAGGAGGTGGAGGGGAAGGAGTACATCATCACATTCTTGAGCCACCGCCTGCGGGACGCCGAAACCAGGTACGCGTTTGTGCAGCGATTATGTTTATCACTTTATTACGTATGCACCAAGTTACGCCATTATCTCCTCCCCACCACATGTGTTGTCGTTTGCCAAACCGATGTTATAAAGCACATGTTGCAGAAGCCAATTCTAAGTGGAAGAATCAGAAAATGGGCTTACTCATTGATTGAATACGATTTGGCCTACGAGCCCTAAGAGCGATGAAAGGCCAAGTCATACCCACCTTTATAGTTGATCATCACATAGATGTTAGCTGGAGTGATGCTATTGCTCTAGTTGAGGTAGTACCATGGAAGATCTATTTTGATGGTTCGGCTTGCAAGAGTGGCCAAGGTATTGGAGTGGTTCTCATATCGCCTAATGGTATGCGCTTTGAAACCTCGGCCCGACTAGAGTTTTCTTCTACTAATAACCAAGCCGAATACGAGGCTTTGGTTCTAGGTCTTGAACTACTAGAGTCTGCAGGCGCTAAACATGTTCACGCATATGGTGATTCATTATTAGTAGTACAACAAGTAGCTAAGAATGCTCAATGTCTTAATGGCTTGCTGAATAGTTACTTGGACAAATGTTTAGACATAGTTGCTACTTTTGATGATTTCAAAATATCTCACATGTCAAGGGAAGCCAATTCAGTCGCCAATGATTTGGCTCAGCAAGCATCTGGCTACCAAGTCAAGAGAGGGAAATTTTCTGTATTGGAGAAGCCGGTGTTTTGTCTCACTGCCAAAGCCAGTAATGCTGGGCAGGCGCACCCTTTGGGTCGAACCCCTTGGGTCGCCGAAGGCCACCGCGTGCCGAAGCCCCTAGATCGGAGTGCTCCGCCCATCGAGGGGTCCGGCACGCCGGAGCCCATAGTGCAAAGCCTCCTGGACGGAGAAGGCTCCCCGGAGTCTGGACCCTCCGAAGAGCTTCGACCCAGCACGCTCCGAATGGCCACCTCGGCCAGGCTTCGGCAGGAGCTGGAATGGCCCGGGGGGCACCCCGAAGGCAGTGTTTTAGAAGCTTTTTCAGAAGGTGGACCAGCGAGGCCTTCTGAAACCTGCAAGGGTGATTGGATTGTCCCAATCGTCTAGTATTTAAGAGACCGTAGCCAAAGGGTTGATCGGAAGGTTCGGCGACAGGCGTTCAAATTCGTGTTGGTAGACGACACATTGTATCGCCGAACCATCGACGAAGTGCTATTGAAGTGTTTAGACCATGAGCAGTCCTAGGTGGCTACAGGGGAAGTCCATGAAGGGCTTTGCAGCACTCACCAGTCAACCCAAAAGATGAGTTGGATGCTCAAAAGAGCGTGTTTTTATTGGCCGACTATGACTGAGGATTGTTTCAAGTACTATAGAGGGTGTGAAGCATGCCAGAAGTTTGGCAATATTCAGTTGGCTCTTGCCTCATTACTCAATCCTATTATCAAGCCATGGCCATTTCGAGGTTGGGGTTTAGACTTCATCGGCTAGATCTTCCCTCCTTCCTCAAAGGGGCATCGGTTCATGTTGATGGTAACAGATTACTTCACCAAGTGGACCGAGGCCGTACCTCTCAAGAACATGACTCACAATGAGGTATGTGATTTTATTTTAAAGCACATCATACATAGATTCGGCATCCCTCAAACTCTTACTACGGATCAAGGTAGTTCATTTGTTTCTAAAGAAGTAAGAGACTTCGGCTAATACTATGGCATTAAGTTGATAAACTCTTCACCTTACTATGCTCAGGCCAATGGTCAGGCCGAGTCTAGTAATAAAACCGTGATTAAGCTTATTAAGAAGAAAATTGAAGAGTTTCCTAAGAGGTGGCATGAAGTTCTTTCCGAGGCGTTATGGGCTTGTAGGATTGCAAAGCACGGCGCCACCAAGGTCAGTCCATATGAGTTAGTATATTGGCAAGAAGCCGTTCTGCCTGTAAAGGTAGATCCTGGCTCCTTAAGAGTGTTAAAGAAAGATGGCTTATCGGTCAATGAGTATGAAGCACTTTTGAAGGATAATCTAGAGGAAGTGACCGATAAGAGACTAAGGGCTTTAGAAGCCATAGAAGTAGACAAGAAGAGAGTAGCTAAAGCCTACAATAAGAAGGTTAAACCAAAATCGTTTCAAATAGGAGATTTGGTATGGAAAATGATTTTGCCTTTTGGCACGAAGAGTCCAAAATTTGGAAAATGGTCACCTAGTTGGGAAGGTCCTTTTAAGATAGCCGAAATCGCTCCGGGCAACGCATACGTGTTGGAATCCCTGCAGGGAGAGCGGTTTCGAAGAGCTTTGAATGGTAGATACTTGAAAAGGTATTTCCTGAGTG
This sequence comes from Zizania palustris, assembly GCA_019279435.1. Taxonomy (NCBI): domain Eukaryota; kingdom Viridiplantae; phylum Streptophyta; class Magnoliopsida; order Poales; family Poaceae; genus Zizania; species Zizania palustris. The sequence goes on along the minus strand of JAAALK010000290.1, from coordinate 55,802,238 downwards.
TTTGGAAAACATCATAAAAGCGTCGGAAAGCCGATATGGATGATATCGTCTTCAGCTCATTGTGCTTTTAGTTCACTAGTTCACTAAAAGAAATGGGGGCATGTGTTGATAGCAAAAAATGGCAATGATGGCTAGATCATCAAAATATCAATTTTTGGTAATTTGGGTCGAAAGTACACATGTCTAGGGTCTGACCGAAGCCCTACAGGGCCGAAGTCCATTGAGCTATGGGCTCCGAAAGCCTCTAGCCAGCCCGTGGGCTTCGTCCAGGAAGCCTTCGGAGGCACACGCTGCCGAAGCTTTGGCCCGAGGAGCAAGCCTCGACGGGCCTGGCCGAAGCCCACGCTACAAAAGCTTTAGCCCGAAGAGCAGGCCTTGATGGGCCTGGCGGAAGCCCACCTCGACAGAGATAGAGTTGTACGCATTTACAGCTCAATCTCTATCTCTATCTGGCCAGATTAATAGCAGATTAGATTAGGAGTTAACCCCCCCAACTCAAACCAAACCAAAGCCCATGCTTTGATCGTATTTACTTTACCTTTATTTTCCTGTACCACTTCGTGGGTTTGCCTGGAAGCCCTCCGTCGGCTACTTCGGAACTATGGTAACCCTTGTTACTTCACCTGTGAAATATCCGCTAATCTGCGTAACAGATTGCTACCTTCGCTACTAGTGCAACACTTAGCAAAATTCGGTCCTCGGGCCAAATTGGTACTTCGCATCATCTCTGTTGCAGGTTCGTACGTTCGGAGATCCCCAGGACACCCTTCGACGAGACCGCAGGCTTCGGCAACAGGCTTCGGCAATAGGCTTCGCCAGCAGACTTCGTCGCCTCAGGCTTCGCCACGACCATACTTCGCACTGGATGAAGTTGCATTCGCGCGTGGCCCTCGCATCACCGTTCTGTAGTTTGCTGTATCGGAGATCTCACGCCGAACCCCGCTGTTCGGAGGTGATCACCGTGTCTAGATCCGTTTGGAGCCCATCTTCGATCGGATCCGTCCGAACGCCGAAGCACCCTTCGGCGGAGTACTTCGCACTAGACGCCGAAGGTACCCTTCAGTGCACCCTTCACACCAGACTTCGAACCAGACGGGGCTCCGACTGGTTTGTTAATTTTATTCTGTTTAATCTATCTCTTTCGGATAATTGGGTTATTTTGTGTAATCTGGTTGCCTGGCGACTCCACCCCCTTATCACTATTAAGGGTAGTCGGAACGTGGCGTCGGTGCTACGTCACGCTTAGGCCTGTCCGTAAGTATCCGTACACTTTTGGATCGCCGGACTGACCCAAGTGCGGGGGCACGTTTTCGTGTAAACATAATGATCAATATATCTGCCTTTAAACACTGTATTGGTGTCTTTTCGATTAGGACACTAGTCGTTTATAGGCTAGATTAATGTTGGCTTTGTTGATTTGTTTACTTTTCCCTATTAGTCTGTAGAGGTGCGTTGGGTGTTGGGAGCAGGCCATTGTTTTGCAAGAATTTTTTAGGCGCCCATTCACCCCCCTCTGGTCGCTACTTTCGGTCCTACAGGAATCGGTGTGAGGTCTTCACCGACCACAAGAGCCTCAAGTACTTATTCACCCAACCGGACTTAACCTCAGACAAAGAAGGTGGTTGGAGTTGATCAAAGATTATGACTTATGCATCCACTATCATTCAGACAAGGCAAACGTGGTGGCAGACGCCCTAAGTCGAAAAGGGTATTGCAATGCCATCATGGTGCAAGACCAGGCCCCATTGCTATACAAGGAGATGGAACGGTTAAACCTAGGGATCACCACCAGAGCATATCTCACTGCCCTAGAAACCAGACCTGTCTTGATGGACCAGATCCGTGAGACACATAAGGAAGACCCGGACATCTTAGAGATCCAACAGAATATGAGGAAAGGTAAAGCCCTAGGATTCTCCGAGGACGAGAACGGTAACGTCTGGTTCGAAAACCGGATATGCGTGCCCGACAAGCCAGAGTTGAAGGCCCTCATTCTTCAAGAGGCCAATGAAACTTTATACACCATCCATCTCGAGAGTAGCAAGATGTACCAAGACCTAAAGGAGAAATATTGGTGGGTCAGTATGGAGAGGGAAATAGCTGAGTATGTGAGTCAAGGCAGAGCACCAGAGACCTGCCGGATTATTGCAACCCCTCAAGGTCCCCGAATGGAAGTGGGAAGAAATAAGAATGGACTTTATGACGGGAATACCCAGGACCCAAGCCAGTCATGATTCTATCTGGGTGATCGTCGACCGACTCACCAAGGTGGCTCATTTCATCCTCGTCAAGACAACTTACACCGTCGCTAGATTGGCTAAGTTGTACATGACCCAGATTGTGTGCCTGCACGGAGTTCCAAAGAAGATTGTATCTTACCGAGCGAGTTAGTTTACCTCCAAATTTTGGAAGAATCTTCAAGAAGAACTCGGCACCCGGCTAAACTTTAGCACCACCTATCATCCACAGACCGATGACCAAACTGAAATGGTAAACCAGGTGTTGGAGGATATGCTTAGAGCTTGTGCTCTGGACTTTGGCGGAATGTGGCATAAGAACTTGCCTTATGCGGAGTTCTCCTACAACAACAACTACCAAGTTAGCCTACAGATGTCCCCATTTGAAGCACTTTATGGGCGTAACTGCAGAACGTCGTTACTCTAAAATCAGATAGGAGAGTCGCAGCTATTCAGGACAGATATATTGTGAGAAGCCGAAGAGAAAGTCAAGATCATCAGGGACAGATTGAAGATAGCCCAGTCCCGACAAAAGAGCTATTCCGATAACCGACGAAGAGACCTAACCTTTGAGGAGAGCGACTATGTCTATCTCCAAGTCACTCCCCTCCGTGGCACCGAAAGGTTCAACATGAGAGGCAAGTTAGCACCCCACTATGTTGGACCCTTTCAGGTCCTCCGACGGCAAGGCGAAGTGGCATATCAACTAGAACTACCTCCATCCATGGCAGGAGTCCATGATGTGTTCCACGTCTCTCAGTTGAAGAAGTGTCTCCATGTGCCCACCGAACAGGCCTACCACCAACTGCTAAATGTCCAAGAAGACTTGACCTACATTGAAAAACCCGTCTGGATTCTAGAAACTAAGGAAAGGGTAACCAGGAGTCGTGTGGTTCGTTTCTGCAAGGTTCAGTGGGACAACCACCCCATTGAAGAAGCCACATGGGAAAAAGAAGACGAGCTAAAAGCCCAATACCCTAAGCTATTCGAGTAACTTTCCAAATCTTGAGGATGAGATTCTATGTAAGGGGGATAGGTTTGTAACACCCCAAATTTCGAGAGAAAATAAAAATACCATTTGTTATATTTTCTGAAAATGATTTATTTTGAAATACCTTTAATACCCTTATAGGCTTAAATGAACTAGAACCTTGATGAAATATCCAAACCAGATGCTAGAAAATTTTGTATATGATCCCCAGGCCAAGATATATTTTTGAGAATTTTTACAAATTTTTATCACCCTTGGAAGCAACCCAAACATTTTAAATCAATTTCAGCAATTAAATTTATTCGGAAATGAATTTAAACAGTAACGGGCACCTTTCCCCCTTTTCTCCCCCAACCGACCGGCCCAGCCCACTCACTCCCCGTGCCCCGTACTGAAAAATGGGTCCTGCTTGTCAGCTGCCACCTCTCCCTCCACGCGCGCTCCCGACAACTTGGCCCCACCTATCGGCGCCAACATTCCCGCACGTCTCGGCCCACCCGTCAGCCACCACGCCCTCATCCCTCGCCCGCTACAGGTGGCCCCCACCTGTCGGACCTCTCGTCCACCTCACGCTCCCTCCTAACTTTGCCGGCCGTCTATCCCGCCTCGGATCCACCCCCGCCGGCCCCCTCCCTTTAATTCATCGTCGGCATTGAATCGCCCGCGATGTGCCGACCGTTTCCCTCCATTACAAAACGCGTAATCGCCCCAGCCATCACTCGCATGCATGCAAAGCCCTCGCCGGCGTTTACTCTCGGCCTCCCCTATTGCACTCCCTCTGCCCCCGCCGACGCCGCTACTTAAACCCCTGGCCACCGCCGCGCTCAACCCACACGTTAATTCATTGCGAGAATGAACAGAACGCCCACACCCCGGTTTTTAACACCATCCCACTGCTCGCACTCCAACCATCGCTCGCCGTCACCGGAGACCCCTTCCCCCCTCGACCACCGCACAGCCGTGACCGCCTCGACCTCGTCCACCCCTTCGTCGAAACTGAAGACCACCGGAACCGCATCGCCGATGAGGAACCGAGGTGCTCATCGCCCCTCTATGTCACCAGTCACCGTCAGCTCGCCGTCACCATTACCGCTGGTACCCTCGTGTTCCCCATAGTCCACTCTTTCCGTTTTTATCCCTAGCTAGGTCAGGTAGCCAACGCCGTCGCCGGAATTGCTCACCGACGCACCACTAGAGTTAGGGAAGAAGAGTACTTTACCCCTCCCGACGCGTGTCGTGCCGCATTCATTTCTAGCCGCGCGATCGCGATCCCGAGCGTCCATCTGGTCAAAGGGGTATCGAGCGTTGTGGGCCGTTGATGGCCAATTAAACACCCCCGCCTCGCTTCCGAGTGTTAGATCTGGATCCAACGGTCTAGGATGGCTGGACCATGTGCACAGTGCGCGGGTTAACGGTGGATCCGGTTGACCGTGGACCCGAGTCCATTTTCAGTATAAATAAAAATCCAGAAATTGATTTAGACTTTGAAAATTCATAACTTGCTCATTTTAACTCCAAAATTAACCATTTCAATTTCAGAAAATTTATAATTTTATTCTCTACATGTTAATGCAATAAAAACAGTAGGTTTATTTTGAGTATTTTATTTTTATTTAATAAAGTATTCAAAATGCACTTTAGGGTAAACTCAAAAATTGTCCAATTCAACTTTAGACAAATTTATCTTTTTATCCTCTTCATTTTTGTGTAATAGAAACAATAGGTTAATCTGGACTTTCTATTATTAATTAATTGGAAGTTTAAAATATATTAGGGTACATTTTTATTTCCTTTTTAGAAAATTTCTAACTCCATCAAAGCTCATTTTAAAAATTCATATAATATTTTTCAGAAGCTTAATAACATATTTTCCTTAATTTAACCCAATCAAAACCCATATGCTTATTGTGTGATTTTGGAATGTTTATTAAATGTTATGTTTATTATTTATATCGAGAAGACTACGACGCCGTCGAGGAGCCGAAATACTTCCCGAAAGTCCCTCCCTCGCCTTTCGCTAAACAAGGAAAGTTACCAAACCAATCTTTTGAGCATATTGAACCTTGTTTTCGTAAACTATCGCTAAACACATAGGTTATACATGCATTAGTCAAATGAAAGGCCTACATTATATTTTTTTAGATCCTCGACCTTGATGTGCAACCCAAGCCATGCTATCTAGCCTAAACTCCTTGTCACCATAGTATTAGTACTAGTAGATAGTGTCCGACGTATCGACACAATTGCTATAGGTTAAAAATGAGTCGTAGCAATTTCGAATCTACTATATGGTCCCTGTTTATTCTTATCTCTTGAATTCTGTTGGTGATAGAGTTACGGTTAAGTGTATGCATGGTGGGTTCCGGGTGCAAGCTAGGGCATTGGTCGGTAGCACACGGGGCACTATAAGAACCGGTCTGCGGGATCCGTTGCAATACATTTCCGCACTAACCACAAGTCTAGTGGGTAAGTCCTAACTAAGGTATGGAGTGTTCCAATCCGAAGCACCACTTGGAGATGGGTCAAGCAGCACCTGCGGGTGGCTTGTACCGACGTGGTGCAAAAGGTGGTGCGACGTTAGCCGGGATGCGGTGCGGCGCGCCGACGAAACCTAGAGCGGGTGATTATCGCTTGGAGCATTTCATGCTGAGGTTTTGGCATGAGTTCCTATGGTATGGGTCATCTCGTTACACTTTGGTGTTTGGGATGAGTGCGTGCCTTGTGGGTACAGTGGTACACCTCTTATTAGAGTCTTAAATCTTTTCGAAAAGCCGAGCCCACGGTCAAGGGCGGGTTGCGTGACATCCCATAGTTAGTTTACTTTTAATGTATGTGCATGATGACTTGGCATGTAAGGACTGTTGAGCGAGGAGGCAAAACGTACTCCTCGAGTTAGATGGTATTATGATATTCATGTTTAATATTCTGCACGATTAAATTTGACTACACTAAATGCAATAACTGAAAAATTTACTTTTCCGCACTTTTAGCCATTATCCTTCCTTTGTTATTATCTTGCATCACTATTGCATTTGCGGTGGCTTGTTGAGTACCTTTGTACTCATACCCGTTGGACAAACACTTCAGAGACTGCTTACTATGAGGAGGATGGTCTGGAGTAGCGACCCAGTCAAGAAGAAGATCTTGAAGAGTGCGTTCGTCATGCTTTTTATTATTTATTTTATTTTTACTCTTATGTTATAATGTGGTCTGCGTACCACGAATGATTGCCGTATGTACGTTGTCACATGATGAACCTCTTGTATTATTGTTTTCTTTGGAAATTCAATAATGTCCCGATTTGGTAAATCGGGCTGTCACGAGTGCTAAGTCTAAACCGGCTGGAAAGTCCAAGTCGGGTCCTGCTGGATCTGATGTGTGCCACCACTGCCGCAAGCCTGGGCATTAGAAGCACAATTGCAAGGTGTACCTTGAAGAGCAGAAAGGCAAGAAGGGAAGTGTGACTTCCGCTTCAGGTATTAATGTTATTGAAATTAATCTTACTACTCGACCAAATGATTCATGGGTATTTGATATCGGATCGATGATTCATACATGCAAATCATTGCAGGGGCTAAGTAGACTAAGAAAGTGTGCAAGTGGTGAGTTGGATGTCCGCTTCGAGAATGGTGCAAAGGTTGCAGCGTTGGCCGTCAGCGTTTATTCATTATCGCTACCGTCAGGACTAGTTTTGGATTTGAATAATTGTTATTTCATTCCTGCCTTATGTAGAACCATTATCTCTTCTTCATGTTTAGAGGAAGATGGTTTTGAATTCGTAATAAAGAACAAGAGTTGTTCAATATTTTCAAATGGCATGCTCTATGGTGTTTGTCCATTAGTGAATGGATTGTATATTCTAAGTCTTGATGATGTACACGTTTATAACATTAGTAATAAGAAGCAACGAATCATTTATTTGAATCCTACCTACATCTAGCATTGTCGTTTAGGTCATATAAATGAGAAGTACGTGTAGAAGCTCCACAGTGATGGACTTTTGGAGTCATTTGATTTTGAATCATATGACAAATGCGAGTCTTGCTTAGTTGGCAAAATGACAAAGATGCCTTTCACTGGACACAGTGAGATATTTTCCATAGTACATACTGATGTGTGTGGTCCAATGAGTCACACGGCTAGGAATGGCTTTCAGTACTTTATCACTTTTACCAACAACTTTTGTAGATATGACTATGTCTACTTGATGAGGCATAAGTGGGAATCCTTCCAAAAGTTCAAGGAGTTCCAAAATGAAGTACACAATCATATGGGCAAGACAATTAAATTTCTATGATCTAATCGTGGAGGTGAATATTTGAGCCTTGAGTTTAGTGATCATCTGAAGCAGTGTGGAATTGTTCCACAACTGACTCCAACCGGCATGCCCAAATGGAATGGGGTGTCCGAGCAGAGAAACTGGATCTTATTGGATATGTTGCGTTCCATGATAAGTCACACTGATCTTCCATTATCCTTTTGGGGTCATGCTCTAGAAACTGCAGCTTTCATGATAAATAGAGTTCCATCTAAGTCAGTAGAGAAGACGCCATATGAGATGTGGTCTGGGAGGCATCCTAGTTTGTCTTTTCTAAAGATTTGGGGATGTGAGGCGTATGTCAAATGTATGACATCTGACAAGCTCAGTCCTAAGTCTGATAAGTGCTTCTTTGTGGGATATCATAGGGAAACCAAAGGATACTATTTCTATAATAGAGAGGAGGGCAAAGTGTTTGTCGCTCGGAATGGTGTATTCCTTGAGAAAGAGTTTATCTCAAAGGAGTTAGTGGGAGGACGGTGCATCTTGAAGAGGTTTGAGGATGGTGCAAGGTGTTGTAGAGCCTGTTGTGCATGCGCCAGCCCCATGAATGTCTGAAAGGGTAAGCCATGCACCGGAGAGGTTAATGTGTTTGACCACCGGGCATCGTGACGTGTTATTGTTGGACAACGACGAGCCCAAGACCTATGCAGAAGCAGTGATGGGACCAGACTCTGAGAAATGGCTTGGAGCCATTTGATCCGAGTTGGAGTCCATGCGAGAGAACCAAGTTTGGAACTTGGTTGATCCACCCAATGGTGTAAAAACTATTGAGTGTAAATGGATCTTCAAGAAAAAGATAGACGTTGCTTGAAATGTTCACATATATAAGGCATGATTGGTGGAGAAAGGTTTCATACAGATTAAAGGTGTTGATTATGATGAAACATTTTCGCCTATCACCATTCTTAAGTCTATGTCAAGACGGCTTTCTTGAATGGAAACCTAAGTGAGGATGTGAATATGACACTTCATGAAGGTCTTGATGATCCGCAAAGTGCTGGGAAAGTTTGTAAGTTGCAGAAGTCCATTTATGGATTGAAGCAAGCTTCTCGGAGTTGGAATATGCGTTTTCATGAGGTAGTCAAAGGGTTTGGCTTTATCAAGAACGAAGAAGAGCCTTGTGTTTACAAGAAGACTAGTGGGAGTTCACTTGTGTTTCTTGTCTTATATGTGGATGATATATTGTTGATCAGAAATGACATTCCTTTGTTGAATGCTGCCAAGACTTCACTAAAAAATAGTTTTTGATGAAAGATCTTGGAGAGGCAGCATACATTTTGGGCATAAAAATCTATAGAGATAGATCAAAGCAGCTAAGTGGATTGAGCCAGAGTATGTACATTGACAAGGTGTTGAAACGATTCAAAATGTACAATTCGAAGAAGGGTTTTCTGCAAATGTCACATGGTATTTCTCTTAGTAAGACTCAATTGTGCTGCGATACCTGATGAGCTAGAGAAGATGAGTGTGATCTTGTATGCCTTTGCAATTGGATCCATCATGTATGCCATGTTATCTACAAACCCAGATGAGTCATATGCTCTAAGTGTTATGAGCAGGTACCAATCTAACCCGGGTGAAAGTCACTGGGCAGTAGTAAACAGTATCCTAAAGAACTTGAGAAGGACTGAGGAAATGTTCCTAGTGTACGGTGGTGAAGATGAGCTTGTTGTAAGTGGTTACACGGATGCTAGATTTTAGACCGATAAAGATGATTCTCGATCACAATCTAGCTTTATTTTCTGCCCCAATGGAGGCACAGTGAGTTGGAAGAGTTCCAAGCAAGAGACGGTTGCCGATTCTACAACAGAAGCTAAGTATATCACCGCTTCAGAAGCTGCGAAGGAGGTCATTTGGATCAGAAAGTTTGTTTCGGAGTTGAGTGTTGTTCCTAGTGCGTCCAGTCTAGTGGACCTCTACTGTGACAATAATGGTGCCATTGCGCAAGCCAAGGATCCTAGATCACACCTGAGCTCCATGGGTATTAGATACTTGTGTAAGTGAGTCATGTGAATGTGGCATATGCAAGTAGAGTCTATGCTAATGTGTGAGGATAATTGTTATCTTGTTACTTGAATAAATGTCATTTGCATTTTATTAATGAGCGGATGATTTCTTATGTGAAACTATTTGTATTATAACGATATTGTTCAAAAGGAATCCTAATCTTGTCATCATGTGGGACAGTGATAATACATAGGTTAGCACATCTGACTGATTGATTATCACGTTTCACAAATCATAGACATAGAGATGTCAAATCAGTGATGTGGACACATGTTGATGAACATGGTGTTGGATAGACCCACTTGAGATACTGGTGGAATTGTTATTGTAATTTGCCATCAGTTGTCATCTCAAATGGTGTACCTACAGAGTTCTTGGACCTAAAATCGTCATTTGATTCCAGAATGCATAGTGACACACTTAGATGCTTCCTAACGCTATTCCGTAATTGGGTAGTAATAAGGGTTGTTTTCAGGTGTGTTGTCAAACATGTCTTGGGATGTGAGAAGTCAAGATGGAATTTATGCCTCCTAATAACGGGAGAGACGTCTATGGGCTCCTTGAGGTATTGGATTGGAAAAGTGCATGACCATGCCACTATGACTGAGGAGTTAGTCATGATTTGAATCCGATACTTCATCGAGTGAAATGTCGAGCTAACCAACATGGGTGGCACGTATCTCACCTTGAGCTTGACTGACGGTAGGTACCGCTATTGATCATTGAGTCAAAAATAGTTTCCAGTGAACAACCGTTAGAATATGAACCTATCGGGTCACACACTAAAGGGATGAATTAAGAAACATGCAAAGAATTGGTTCTTGTGCAAATGGGAGATTGATGGATATGCCTAAGAAAAATTCGTGTATCGGAAGTTCTGATAGGTAGTATCAGAAGTTCCAATTATTATCTGGTCTCGAGTCATAGAGAAATTGTTGCTTCGGAAGTTCCGATATGGTATCGGAAGTTTCGATGAGCCAGAAGTTCTGATTTGCAATCGGAGATAATTGTACTGATCGGAAGTTCCGAGGTGGGCGAAACAGATTGGATCTATTGCATGTCGTACTGAATCAGGAGACCGAAAATACCCTATTAGATGTTCCGATCCAATATCGAAAGTTCTGACGTGGGCAAACAAATTGGATCTTTTATGAACACAAATTGGTTGTAACCAATTTTGGGGTTTCGAGATGTTGATGACCAGGTGCTCTTAGCCCTATATAAAGAGAGGAGGAGGAGGTCTTGGAGATAAGGAATAAGCATAGATTAGAGCTAACCACGATAGACTCCTCTCCTCCCTTTCTTTATCTCAATCACTGAGGTCGAGGATTTTCCATCTCTCATGTGCGGTACTAGTACACTAACGTTGGAGGAACTCAATCCCTGAACATGAGGATACTGTGGAGGCATTTCTCCAACAGCGATGCTCGTGTACTTCTTCACGTGAACAACTACATCGTCTTCACCAATCAGATTGGCGAGGGATGCCAAGGACGAAGAGAGGATATGCTTGATGTGCTACTCTGACAACTTCTTCCGCTGCACCTAGCGCGTCTTGTGCAAGAAGGTAACGATCTATGATTCGCATGCACATGGGTCTTGGGCTTAGGGCAGAAATTTTGAATTTGTTGGCTAGCATAGCTCCCTTATTCCCCAAAAACCACCATGTGTCACATCCCCGCATGCTAGTTGCCTACAGGATAGAGGAGTAGATGACATTGATGAGCATATTCCCACGTTGTTCAGAGAGTGTGTAGGCTACGCATCTCGGGATTGGTCTAGGGCTTACCATAAGCCATACCTTGACTATTTCAACACCATTCCATATCCTCCCAGTTTTAGAGTTCCCAAGTTCACTAAGTTTAATGGCAAGGATATCAAGACCACTTGGGAGCATATAGGTCAGTTTCTAGCGCAGTGTGGAGAAGCTAGTGGGTCGGATACCTTTAAACTTAGGTTATTTTTTCTATCGCTATCCGGCACCACTTTTACATGGTTTTCAGTGCTACCGGCAAACTCCGTTCACACTTGGGCCCAGTTAGAGCAGAAATTCGATGATTATTTTTATACTGGTGAAACTGAACTTAGGCTCTCACACCTGACATCAGTTAAGCAAAAGTTTAATGAGAGTGTCTCCGACTAAATTAGGTGATTTAGAGATACCAGAAATCGATGTTTTAGCATGAACATTTCTGACAGATACATAGTTGATTTGGCCTTTAATGGTTTACATTCTGAAATTAAAGAAAACCTAGATGGGCAGGATTTCATAGAGGTTCACCAAGTATTGCACAAGGCTCTGGCCTAGGAAGGCCGAGTCGAAAATAAAAAATTCACTAAGACATTTAGTGAGTCCAAGGCTGAGGTACACATCATGTAGCACTCCGATGAGGAATCATCGGAAAGCAAAGATGACTCGACTGATATGTACAACACTGAGTGGACTTGGTCTAACAATTTCAAGCCAATTACTTGCTCTGAGCTACAACCATCTCCCACTAAGATTTGGCCCAGTGAGGTCAAGTACGCTTTTGATGTGACCATATGCGATAAGATATTTGATTTTTTGTTGAAGAACAAACTCCTATGGTTGCCCAAGTGTCACATCATTCCAACTTCTGACGATTTGAAGAAACACGCTTACTGTAAGTGGCATGATTCACATTCTCATTCTACTAATGATTGCAATGTCTTTCATCGATAGGTTCAATCGGCCATAGAGGAAGGACGATTGAAGTTGGACACTAATCCCAAGATGAAGTTCGACCAAGACCCATTTCCCGTGAACACCATTGACCTCGATAGGAAAAAGGTGTTAATTCGGCACGAGTAGGCCGAGTCATCCAAGGGAAAGCGGTAATAGTTGGAGAACCTCGCCCACAAATGCTTGTGCTGAAGAATCCTGAGGTAGGAGTTTGGAAGGTGAAAACCAATGCAACGTCTTCGGCTAAATCCCACAAGAAGCCAAAGGTGACGTACGAGATGCTGCTTTAGAAGCATCAAAAGAGGTCGAGAAGGTGAGTACTCGGCCACGACCTCAGACAAGGCCGAACCCTTCCTGGAGAGATTTGTTCGGTCCCTAGTATACGAGACCACCAGAGCCATCGATGCCTGCACCTCCATATCAGTTCTCAATGGCATAGTGGCCTCCGTATTACTTTTCGCGTGCTGGGTACCCTTTCCCATACTTTGTCGTGAGTGCTCCTTTTGTGCCACTTGAGGTTCACAACTTGTAGGAATAGATGAGCATGTCAGGAGATGGCATTTTCAGTAGATTGTCTGTCGCACCGCATGGATGACTGCCTCGACATGGAGAAAATAAAGACGAGCATGAAGACACATCGGAGAGGGTTTTCAAGGCCATCATTGGCAAGGTGGGTTCCTAAGATGTCCCAATCCCCAAGGGGACCCTTCCGGAGCAAGGTAAAGGCATTCCGGAGAAGCCAGACAAGACGAGTGTCGTCGGTCTGACCATCGCCCTAGGGCCGGTCCAACCGCCTATACTGTCCTAGTCTGACCAGCCTACTATGGCTGGTGTGACCACCAGGTTTCATTCTCCCAGCACTGGCCGGTTATACCAACCAACCATGTCCGGTCCGACCGACAAGGCCCAGTCCGACCGGCCCAATAGGTCTGGTCTGATCGACAGCACATAGAAGAACTCCCATGCCAAGCGCAAATTTTTCGAGGCCAATCTAAGTGATTTCTATTTGGCCAAAAATTCTAGGAGCAAGTTTGTGGTGCTCGACACAAAGCCACAACCTTCGTGGGCATCTCTAGGCATGACCAAGTCCCAAAATAGGCGCCTACAGTGTCTTCGAGCCAAAGAGATGAGAGAAGAAGGCAAAGGATGAGCGGGATGCGACCTTCGAGGAGATCCGCCCTCGACCAGTACCCAAGCAGGTATGGAACCCCGAGCTGGTTGCGGTGCATAACTCGGCTCCCACTCCAAGTGACGAGGATGATGACATGTTGGATGATGACTATACACCAGTCTCGGAGAGACCACTCCCTCAACCGATGGATGTGAATGTGGTGATGCTTCCCGTTGAGTTTGGTCAACCACAAGATGAGTCCAAGGTTGCTCAACTAAACCTCGGCCCACGTGAAGTTGTATTCAAGAAGCCTAAGGAGTCGGCTTGTCACTTGAAACCCATTTACATTTGAGGACATATAGATGGCAAGACAATCTCTAGGATGCTCATAGACGGAGGAGCTACCATCAACCAGATGTCCTACTGTTGTTTGAAGAAGCTCGACAAAGATGAGGAGAACTTAATGAAGACCATCCTGACATTAAACAGCTTCAACGACGAGATCTCCAAGGCGAAGGGAGTAATTTCTCTAGAGCTAACGGTAGGCAACTATGGTGTGCTGCATGGGCAAGATTGGATTAACGCGAATTGTTGTATTCCTTCTACCTTGCACTAGTGTTTGATCGAGTGGGATGGTGACGATGTGGAGGTTGTACCAGGTGACACTTCGGCTTAGGTTGGTTTGGTCGATGTGTCCATAGATGCCATCCATGATGAGGTAGAATGCTTGTCAGGTATGGACCTCTTAGACTACGATATTGTCATGTGTCTGAGGGGATGTTTATTCCGATTTCTGTAAAGCCAGCTAGTGTAGCTCGGCTATCTCTAAAATAGTTGTCATGTCAGGTAGCAACAATCTTGATTGGCTAAAGTGTCATGTAGAGCAATATCAGTCTTCTCAAGATGGTATCACTGAAGCCATTGAAGATTTCAGTGAGGTAGAGAAGTTAGTTCAAGGTTTTGCATCGGCCGACCCTTTAGAAGTGGTAGACATAGGAGATGGTAGTATTCCAAGGCTGACTTTTGTAAATCAGAATTTACCGGCTTGTGATAAGGCCAAACTACTAAAGTTGCTTCGGTCGTATAACGATTGCTTTGCGTGGGAGTATAGTCAGATACATGGACTTAGCAGTGATCTTGTGGAGCATCGGCTGCCTATCAAACACGAGTTTATGCCTTATAAACAACCCCCTCAATGCTTTAATTCGGCCGTGTATGACCGAGTTAAAGAAGATATAGAATGACTACTTATGGCTGAGTTTATTAGGCCATGCAGGTATGCTGAATGGGTTGCTAACATTGTGCCTACTGAGATGAAATGGAGTGGCAAGATTCATGTGTGTATTGTTTTCATGAACTTGTACAAGGCCACTACGAAGGATGAGTATCCCATGCCAATAGCTGACATGTTGATCAACGATACTTCAAGACACAAGGTACTAAGTTTTCTTGATGGTAATGCTGATTACAATCAAATTTTCATGGCGAAGAGGATGTTTACAAAACAGCTTTTAGATGTCATGGTTTTGTCGGCTTGTTTTGAGTGGGTTGTGATTACTTTTGGTTTGAAGAATGTTGGCGCTACATATCAACATGCTATGAATTTGATCTTTCATGACTTGCTAGGAGTTATGTAAGAAGTTTACATAGATGATGTTGTAGTCAAATCGGATGCCATGGGTAATCATTTAGCTGATTTGAGAGTTCCTTTTGAAAGCATGTGTCAGTATGGCTTGAAAATGAACCCACTCAAGTGTGCTTTTGGCATGTCGGCAGGCAAGTTTTTAGGATTCATGATTCATGAGAGAGGTATTGAAATTGATCCTAAGAGACTTGAGAAGATTAGAGGGTGTGAAGCGTTGACATGTAAGAGAGATGTGTAGAAGTTACTAGGCAAGGTAAATTATTTGTGTTGCTTCATATCTAAGTTGTCTGGCAAGATTGATGCTTTTGTCCCTATACTTCGGCTAAAGAACGAAGCCGAATTCACTTGGGGGCATATCAGCAACGTGCCTTTGATCAAATCAAGGAGTGTTTGTCATCACCACCTATGTTAAGAGCACCAGAGGCTGGGATTCTATTTCAGTTGTACGTTGATGCAGAGGATACCATGATAGGAGCTATGTTGACTCAGGATGTGGAGGGAAAGGAGTACATCATCACTTTCTTGAGTCACCGCCTGTTGGATGCCGAGAAAAGGTATGTGTTTTTAGATCGTTTATGTTTACCACTTTATTATGCATGTACCTAGCTTCACCACTATCTTACATCTAGCACATGTATTTTTACTTGTTAGACCAATGTTATAAAATACATGTTGCAAAAGCTGATTCTAGGTAAGAGGATCAGAAAGTGGGCTTATGCTTCAATTGAGTATGATCTGGCTTATGAACCCTTGAGAGCTATGAAAGGCCAAATTGTCGCAAACTTTATAGTCGATCACCATGTAGATGTTAATTTGAGTAACGATGTTACTCTAGTTGAAGTGGTGCCATGGAAAATTTACTTTGATGGTTTGGCTTGCAAAAATGGCAAAGGTGTTGGAGTGGTACTCATATCACCTAGTGGTATGAGTTTCAAGACCTCGGCCTACTTAGAATTCTCTTGCACTAATAACCAAGCATAATATGAAACTTTATTTCTACGACTCGAGATTTTAAACTCTATGGTTGTTAAATATGTTCATGCATATGGTGACTCTCTGTTAGTTGTGCAACAAATGGCTAAAGATGCCCAATGTTTCAATGGTTTATTAAATAGCTACATGGATAAGTGTTTAGACATAATTGGTACTTTTGACAATTTTGAAATCTCCCATGTGTCTAGTGAAGCCAACACAGTAACAAATGATTTGGCGCAGGAAGCATCTGGTTATCAAATCAAAAGAGGCAATTTTTTTGCACAAGAAAAGTCGATGTTCTAAAAATTTGTACTGCACGAGTCAGGCTACTTCGGTCTAACCATCCCTGGTTGGCCGGTCCAATAGCAGGTATCTAGTCGGTCTGACTAGCCATGCTAGGCTGGTCTGACTGCCTAGTGCCCGCCATCTAACAATGGTCAGTCTGACCAGCCCACCATGGCTGGTCTGACTGACTCGTGCCAAGAATGCTCGGGGCTTGGGTGGCAGGTTGAAATTACTTTTTAAACACCAACTCAAGTGAGGATTTGGCGAGTACATTTGAAAATCACATGGATGATTGGAGAACTCCAATTGTTCAATATTTGAGAAATCCTATCAAGAGAGTTGATTGGAAAGTTCGACAGAAAGCGTTTAAATTTGTGTTTCTTGGTGATGAGTTGTATCGCTGAACAAATGATGGAGTACTTTTGAAAAGTTTGAATGCTGATCAATCTAGAGTTTCTATGGGTTAAGTTCATGAAGGAATATGTGGTACTCATCAGTCATCCCAGAAGATGAGTTGGATGCTCAAAAGAGTGGGTTTTTATTGGCCGACTATGATTCAAGATTGTTTCAAGTATTATAAAGGGTGTTAGGCATATCAAAGGTTTGATAATATTCAGCTTGCTCCTGTGTCTTTGCTTAATCCTATTATCGAACCATGGTCATTCCGAGGTTGGGGCTTGGACTTCATCGGCCAAATTCATCCTCCCTCTTCAAAAGGGCATCGATTCATGTTGATGGCTATAGATTACTTCACCAAGTGGACCGAGGCCGTGCCTCTCAAGAATATGACACATAATGAGGTAATTGATTTAATCTTGAAACACATTATACATAGATTTGATATTCCCCAAACTCTTACTACAGATTAGGGTGCTTCATTTGTCTCTAAAGAAGTGCATGATTTTACCGAATCTTATGGTATAAAGTTGATAAACTCTTCACCATATTATGCTAAGGCCAACGGTCCGGCCGAGTCTAGTAATAATATTGTGATTATGCTTATTAAGAAAAAGATTGAAGAGTTCCCTAGAAGGTGGCATGAAGTGCTTTCTGAGGCATTATAGGCATGGAGAATAGCGAAGCACGGTGCTACAAAGGTAAGTCCATATGAGTTGATGTATGGACAAGAAGCTATTTTACCGGTAGAGGTAAATCTTGACTCTTTAAGATTTCTTAAACAGGATGGCTTATCGATCGGTGATTATGAAGTCCTATTAAAGGATAATGTGGAGTAAGTGATCGATAAGAGATTAAGGGATCTAGAGGCTATAGAAAGAGACAAGAGAAGAGTGGCTAGAGTTTATTACAAAAAGGTGAAAGCAGAATCATTTTAGGTTGTTGATTTATTTTGGAAGATGATTTTGCCTTTAGGCACTAAAAGCCCAGAGTTTGGTAAATGTTCGCCTAGTTGCGAAGATCATTTAAAGTTGTTGAAATCGCTCCACGTAATGCATATTTATTAGAGTCCTTGCATGGAGAGCGATTCCATAGAGCTCTAAATGATAGATATTTGAAAAAGTACTTTCGGAGTGTGTGTCAAGATGCTTGGGGTGTCGTAAGGCCGATATGGAGCATATTTCCCTTAGCCCATTGTGCTTTTGTCTCACTAATTTACAAAAAGTTAGGGGGCATTTGTTTATAGCAGAAAATGGCATTAATGGTCGAAATTGTCACAATATCAAAATTGGTAATTTTGGACCGAAAATATGCAAACCCTGGCACAGGTCGGTCCAAACGGCCATGTAGGCCCGGTCACACTAGCCATGTGGG
The DNA here is from genome assembly GCA_019279435.1 of Zizania palustris. Taxonomy (NCBI): domain Eukaryota; kingdom Viridiplantae; phylum Streptophyta; class Magnoliopsida; order Poales; family Poaceae; genus Zizania; species Zizania palustris. Next base: position 55,784,192 of record JAAALK010000290.1, on the reverse strand, counting down.
TACGATCAGACCAGCCCAACCCGAGTCCTAGTAGATTTGATTGGTTTCAGGATATTTTTATCTCTAATAATTTTTTAACAACTTGGACTCATCTCATAATCAAATTAGAGTAGAAGTCAACACCAGGGATGATAAGACCACCCCATATATATATAGGGGCTAGGCCGATTCAAGGACTCTCTCCAATTCAAACTGATCTTATCTACTATTCCCTTGAATTGTTCTTTTACCCTTATTTTCCCCAGGAGGAGCTACATAACGTCCATCTTTGTTGCTTTGTGAGGAACATAGTGAGGTTTGTCACTATTTTTCAAGGTAATGATGAGTGATTGACAGGGTGAAATGATGGGTTGTGTGTGGATTCTATGGATATGGTGTATGTGTCTGTGTTTGTCTCGTGTGTGCAGGCTTGAGTTACTCGTTAACTGTCGATGGCACGGGATCAGGGTTAGACGGGGAGTATAATGCTAGATGGTCGAGTGTATCAGTCGAAGTCGAGAGTGGACTCTGATGTATGCATGAAGGTCGAACAAGACATGAGTTGAAGATTGATCAAGATGAAGCATCGATCGAGTCAGCAAAAGGGAAGCCAGTTCAAGTGAGAAGGTGGCTTGAGGGATCGAGAGCGGGAGACACTTGCTGGCGGTTGGGTTCACGGACTGACGACGGGCGTCGATGATCAGGAGAGGATTTGTCAGTTTTTGCTAAAACCGTCGAAACATTAAATGTTTTTGTTAATTCAATAAATAGGTGTCTAGTATTAGTTTAATTTTTTTTAGTTTCTTAGTGTATCCTTTTGGTATATTTTTTATAGTGGGTCTACTCTGAAAATATAATAAAAGGAAAGTCTTTTTGTAATTTTTACTTTAGGTCTTAAAGGATAATTTTCAGAAGTGTTATTTCTGAAATTTCTAAGGGTCTTTATGTAAAATAGGGCTTCTAGAACATGGGGGCAGGTAGGATATTATCCCCCATGTCCTGTAGCCGAACAAGCAATCTGCAGAAACAAAAATTTGCTCAGCTTTTCAATCAAAAAACCAGATAAAATCTTTGTGAGATGAGTTCTTGATGAGGGATAGTGATTGTGGTTGTTTTTCGGAACCGCTACAGAACCGTGTCGACAATCCTATGCAGCGTATAGAATCTCCTGATTCCAGCGAGTAAATCAGTAAGTTATCCTTCGTTTTCTCTAAAAATTTGTGATGATCTGCACTGTTTTCTTGAGAGATGTCATCCAAGAATGTGTATGATCTATGCTGAATATGATTGATCTTTGAATTCATTTAGTTTTCATGTGGATATCATGATTTAGGCACTAAATCTAGGTGATCACATTCATCAGGGTTTTTATTTCAGTTCTGCTACAAATCTGGTTCTGTGATTTGAGTCTGCTTACATTGCCTAGAAGGTTATCTGAGTTATTAGCAAATTTAGTCATCAATCTACCTCTCTTACTTCATTGATGTGTTCTGTTTTTAGCTGTGTCTTGTGTAGGTTCATGTTCTGAATCAATTTTGAACATTCACTACACTGTTCTTCTTCTAGCAAATTTCAGTTTCATAACAGTAGTTGTTGTGCAATGTTAAGAGCTTTGAACTGATTTCAATTTTGAACCTGCAATTCAGAGCTACAACCTCAATATGTTTAGAGTCAATTTGTTCAGTAATTCTATTCTCTGAAGTTTCTGATTACTCCAAGTATTTAGTGTTTTAATCTAATAAGTTCTCAAGTATAACCCTTTTTGAATGTGATCCTGAGTTGTTGTAGATAAGTCTGTTTTAGTTATCTGCTTCATTGGATGAAAGTTTTTCTGGATAAACACAATCTGAATCAGTTTTGAACTAATTTCACACTGTTCCTTATCAAGAGTGTTTCAGGTTTTCAGGTTTTAGTGTACTGAAGTGTCAGCTGAATGTATATGTGTTAATTTTGCTAATCATTGAAAGATTGACTCAGTTTCTGTAATCAGTTTTTATTGTGCAAAGAGATTCAGTGTTGTTAATCTGTGTTTGATATTGGTGCTAAAGTGTGCTCTTAGAAAGTGAGAGCTAATTGTCTATTTCATCTAATATCAGATTTTTGTGCAGCTCCTGAATAGTTGTTTTGAAATCCCAATCTGAGAATTCCCATTCAGTTAGCTACAGAAGTGGATTGGGTGTTTGAAATTTGTGTTCAGCTTTGAGTGAAATTCATTATGTTCAGATTTAGCCTTTGAGATGAATTGTTAGGTTGAATTAGTATTTGGTTGAACACAGTGTTTAGATGTATCGCTGTTTTTTGTGCTAAATCACAATTGACAAATTTCAGACCTCTTGTGTTGAGTACTCAAAGTGAACTGAAGTTGTTGACTGATTTGTTTGAAATTTCAGTTTTGAATCTGAATTGAAATTCTGAATCTCTGAGTGTTTTCTGATACTCTGAAACCTATCGAAGTTTCATTGATCTATATCTGTTTGTCGACTGTCCATTTGTTGAAATAGCAATTGTATTTCGGATGTTCAAGTATAGACAATATAGATCGACTGTTCAAACTCCGAGCTGCTCTAAAATCTGTTTTTGAATCATGTTTTGAACAAGTACTGTACTTCTTTATTCAAAATTGGTTTTGCAATAGTTCAAAGGTGTGTTGGGTGATTTGGCCAGGCCATCACATTGGAAAGAAAGTGTCAAGGCACCTATTCACCCCCCTCTAGTCTCCATTCCGATCCCACAATTGGTATCAGAGCCGGTTAGATCACCAGTTGAACTTAACCGGTTTGTCATACTTATGGCGACATGGATAAGAACACCAAGATTCTGATGTTTGATGGTCAAGATTATGCTTATTGGAAGGTGCACATGGAGGCTTATTTGCTTAGCCAAGGAAGTGCGATTTGGGACATTGTTGCATCCCAATATGTGATTTCTGACACTCGTACCTCAGTGACTGAGAAGTCACAGTATGAATGTAATAGCAAGGCTAGAAACATTCTTTTTATCAGTCTGAGTCGCAACGAGTTTGATAGAGTCCAGCACCTTCGAACTGCATGAGAAATCTAGACGACCTTGAGTACTTTTCATGACGACACTTCTCAGATTAAGGCTAGGAGGCAGAGCACGTATAATCAAGAATACCAAATGTACATGCGAGGCCCCGAGGAATCTGTAGATGCCTTGTTTGCACGCTTTGACGGAATTGTTAGCAACTTGCGCTCCACTGGGATGCTAGCTTACTTTGATCATGACCGAGCGATCAAACTTCTCTATGCTCTGGATCATAGCATATTGGAAGTAAAGATCTCAAGCATTGAAGAGTCTGTGAGTTTTTATAATTTGAAATGCGATGAAGTCTTCAGTAAGCTTAAGTCCACCGAGATAGCCAAGGCATCTCGTTCTGGGATTGGGAACTCTTTGCCACAATCCACGGCACTAGTTTCTGGTTTCAGCAGTGGCACCTCAAATGGAGGTAGCGTGTCTAGTGTTTGTGCTTTGTCTGGGGTTTTGCCTTGTTGTTGTACCAGAAATGGCGACCAGAGGGGGGTGAATGGGAGCTTTTAAAATTTCAGACTAAAAATAGCCTTCTGTTTTAGTTCTGTCTTCTGCGGAACAGGCTTCGAACACACCCTTCGAAGTTCTGGTTCAGAGGTATTTTACAGCTCCGAAATCAGGCTTCGCAAGGAGCAAAAGTTCGAAGATAAGAAGACTTCGCTCCACCCACAGAGCGAAGATTCAGCTCTGCTAAGTCAGTGTAGGCTCCGCACATGGGATGCCTTCGAGTAGGCTTCGCACTTCACCCTTCGCAAGAGCATACTTCTCTCTGAGGACTTCGACCAAACACTCGGCGATAGCAACTTGTGCTAGGCTTTGTACTTCGAAGGTCTAAATGCACACTGAACACACTTCGCCGAGGACTTCGACAAGAGAAGAAAACAGGCTTCGAACAGTGCTTCGCTAGTAATCAGAGAGGTATAGCCTCCAGTTTACACAGAGCAAACAGACACTGAAAAACACACTTCGCCCAAACAGACTTCTCACACACCTCTCTAGAAAACCCACAACAAGATGGTGCACAGAGAAATCACAGCATGTAGTGCAACACACAATACAAGTTCAAGTAGTGAAAGAAGAACAGAATCAAAACTTCATTGCATGAACAGGGAACACAAAATGAACTCACAGGAAGAATACAGAGAGTGTGGCGGCTAGCACAGGAGTTCTACAATGGCTGCTCAAAGTGTTGATGTGACCTAGCTAGATTCCACTATTTATAGGCACTATTCAGCCCTGTGAATAGACTACTTTACCCCTAGGGTTTACACTGTTTTTGTCTCATCAGAACAGGTGGGTACAACTGGTAGTCTAATTTATTTGGAGGCTTCTTTTGTCAGCTTCGCAGAGGGGACAGCATCAGCTTTTTCAGAGCAGACACGGTCAGCCTTTGCAGTTTTGGAGCCTTGTGAATCCACCCTTCACACGCAAGGGGTGCGGTAGCTTCGGTGAGAAGCCTTGAGCCTGACGGCCTTCGCTTCACTGAAGTCAGCCTTCGATACAGAGACAGTTTTGAGGCGAAGCCGTCAAAGCCCTTGGGCCTTCGCACCAACACTTTCGGAGTGGACCACCACGACTTCGCAGCTTCTTCCAGCTCGAACTCTGTCAGTCCGTGTACCGAAGCCATGCATAGACGAAGTACCTCAAGTCAGCCTCACTCCAAAGCCCCACCTTCGGAGTACCACCCTTCGAAGTCCCTCCTTCGTCTAAGGCCTCCGTATGAAGCATTGCATGAGCACTTCGTCGCAGTCTCTCCCCGAGCACACTCCTCGATGAACCTCACCTGGACCATGCCTTCGATGCACCTCGACTTCTGAGACCATCGTCAGGTATAGCTTCGAGTGCCTCCCTCCGGAGCACACTTCGAACGCCTTGCCTCATTGCTGAGCACTGTCCACCATACTCCGAAGTTACTCCATTCGGAGTACCCTTCGAAGTGCCTCGCCTGCGAGGACTTCGTCTTAGGGTACCTTCACATAGAGCCATGCTCCGCACTCTCTGCCTTCGTCTAGCGCACCTCGACCCGAGGTCCGACCTCGACCACCTCGCAGCCTTCATGACCGAACTCCCCGCTCACCTGGCATCAAGCCTCCCGCTTGACCCAGGTTCACCTGCTGTGAACTGTCCATCGCCTCCAAAGTCACCTGCGCACCACAGACAAACAGACAAGTGTATCCAGTACACCGGAGACCTCGCCGGGTAAACAACCTTCAGCACACACTCCGGTGTACCACCCAAAATACCGAACCCTTCGGTATAACCCAGTCATCATGTATTGTCAGACCCCTCCGACAGGCACACTCCGCTGCAACAGCCACAGCAAAACAGAACCACCGAACCCTTCGGTGAAAGAACCTCTGAACCCCTTCGGAGGGACCCCTTCAAATCAGTGGATAAAATCTGTCAATCACTCATCACATACTCTGAAACCAAGCCTTGGTTTCTCACTTGTCTTCTTTGGTCTCTATCACAAAGGAACAAGTGGACACATTGGACGATGAAGAGCTTGCTCTTATAATCAAAAAGTTCACTAGGTTCTACAATGATAGAAGAGATCAGAGGAGAGGAGGCTCTCGAGGGTGTTTTGAGTGCGGTGACCTAAATCACATTAAATCCAATTTCCCGAAATTGAAAGCCAAAAATGAACATGAACAAAAATATCAGACAAGAGATAAAAACCATTTTACTAATGCAAAAGAGGAAAAGTGGCGAAAAGGATGGCTAGAGCTTTCGTGGCAGCATTCAGTGACATCGACAGCACCTCGAATGAAGAACCAAGTTCTGATGAAGATGAACTAGGCAAGAATGAAGAAAAGAAGGAAAAGATGAAGGACTTCAACGGCCTCTACTTCATGGCCAACGGCAAGCAAAGCAGCGATGAACTTGACTCATCTAAGGTTAGTCTAACTCTTGATCAATTACTTGTTCAAAACGATGAATTACATGATGCAATTATTTCACAAGATAGACTACTTAAACTTGCTGCTAAAGAACGAAGAGAACAAAAGCTTAAAATTGAATCACTTTCTACTAAACTTGCTTTGTTGAAGTCTAAATCTGAAATTGCTGAATGTGAGTCATGTATTGTCATTATGGATGAACTTGCTCAGTTGTGTCTGATTCATGCTCAAAACATTGAAAAACTTGAAAATGTTCAGAAGCAACTTGTGGTGGTGGAGTCTAGTCCTTGTGGAATCAATGAATGATTAAATTGCACTTTACTAATTGAAAGCATTAGTCTGCGAGATAAGCATATTGATGAGCTTAAGGCTAGATTGGAGAGTGCTGAGTGTTCTGATGATGTGTAGCCAACGTGTCCCACTTGCATCACCCTTAAGGACCAACTCAGCTTTGCTAGAGAGCAAGTAGAAAAACTGAAGTGTGAGAATGATTATCTTCTTTCCATGGTAGACAAATGCACTGAAGGGAAAGGGAAAATTGATTTTCTTTTGGATAAAACAAAAATGTGTGCTGACAGGGCAGGGTTAGCTCTTGGGTTAGGTTATGAGAGGACTTCATCTAGTACCCGAAGCCAAATTGTGTTCACTCAACCTACCACCATCGAGAAAGAGAGAGCCCAGTTAGACACACCTCAAAAAGCCCAAAATCCTACCCAACCCAAAAAGATAATCATTCCACCACTCAAGACAGACTCCAAGCAAAAACCTAGGAAAATTGTGAGGTTTGCAACAGAAACCTATAAACCTACACACAAGAAAGTTTTTCATTGCACTTATTGTCATCATGTAGGTCATTTGATTGGTTTTTGCTATAGATGCATGAAAGATGAATGTCGTGCTCATGCTTTACATTTTCATGATTATTCTTCATTTGATATGCATGACTATGGTTATAATACTTATACTGATTATGAGGCTCCTTACAGTTATATGAGTGGCTATGCCCATCGTGGTGTATATCGTACTTCGTATGATGATAGACCACGTAGACGTTTTGGTCCAAATTATTTTAGGAGACCTCAGCGATTTGCAAGGAGACCTCATGTTCAGTATGGTTCTCATCCCACACAGTATCTTGCTTTACCTACTTCTCGAATAGTTTAGTGCTCGATACCTAGGCATCTTATCTATAAACCCAGCACTGAGTACTCGAGATCTCCCGTCTCTACTTAGGGAAGTCATGGGAGGCTAGAGGACAAGTGGATCATTGATTCCGGGTGTTCACGTCACATGACCGGGAAGTCTTCATGGTTCTCCAGCTTCACCTTAGCCAGGCATCGAGAAAGCATCACATTTGCAAACAATCGCAAAAGCAGAGTGAAGCGAAAAGGTATGATAAAAATTAATGAAAATTTCACTCTCACAAATGTTGCTTTGGTTGAGGACTTATGGTACAATTTGCTTTCTATTTCACAATTACTCGATGAGGGTTTTGAGGTTCATTTAAGTCGTGATGCTTCTTATGTGCTTGATTCTTCTGGTATTTTCATTTGCAAAATCTTAAGAGTAGGGAGAATTTTTGGAGTTGATTTCACTTAGTCTTTTGGATCTTCTTATTGTCTTTTAGCTGAACCGTCTTGTGAGCTTTGGATGTGGCATAGTAGACTAGGGTACATGAGCTTTGATATTCTTGTGAGATTGAGTGCCCTAGGACTCATCCAAGGATTGCCCGAGCTAAAATTTGAGAAGAACCTCAATTGTGCTCCATGTCGTCTTAGAAAAGTAGTTGCTGCCTCGCATTACCCCATAAACATGGTGATGACTGAGCGACCCGGTGAGATTCTTCATTTCGATACAGTTGGTCCATCCCAGGTTAGCTCTTTAGGCGGCAAATGGTACATACTTGTTTTGGTTGATGACTATTCTCGTTACTCTTGGGTTTTCTTTCTCGTAAGAAAGGATGAAGTGTTCATACACTTTCGGAGCATAGCACTGAGGCTATTCAATGAACTCCCTGGTGCAATGAAAGCTATTTTGCAGAATTTTGCCTTGAACATGGGATTGAACATCAGTTTTCTGCACCAAAAGTCCCTCAACAAAACAGTGTGGTTGAGAGGAAAAATTGCACACTTGTGGAGATGGCTAGGACGATGCTGAATGAGCACAGGACTCCTAGAAAATTTTGGGCTGAAGCCATGAGTACAGCATGCTACATCTCCAACAGGATCTTTTTGCGCTCTTTGTTGAATGTGACTTCTTATGAACTTCGTTTTGGGAGGAAGCCCAAGGACACTCACTTCAGAGTGTTTGGATGTCGTTGCTTCATCCTAACGCGAGGTAATTTGGACAAATTTGAATCGCGTGCATCTGATGGGATCTTTTTGAGCTATTCTTTGCAGGGTCACTCTTATCGTGTTTTCAATCTTGAAACTAACACAATGGTTGAATCTTGTGATGTACCTTTTGATGAAACATCTCCATGTGTTAGCACTAACTTTGAATTTGCAAGTGAGCACAATATGAGTGAAACGCTTCTTGGGGAAGAAGATCCATCAGACGATGAAGATCCTGAGGCTGTACCACTACCTCCTTCTACGGCGACTCCAGAAGCTTCGACCACGTCGACAAGAGGAACTGAAGATTCTACTTCTGAGAGTGTGGAGCAAACTTCGGCAAGAGTTGAGGGGGAGATTCTGTCGTAGAGATAGGCACCGCTTCATGTTCAAAGAATGCATCCCCCGGAGCAGATCATCGGTGAGCTAAATGAACGAGTAACCCGATCGCACGCTCATTTCATTGATTCTGCTTTTGTTGCAAATTTTGAACCATTAGATGTTAGTCATGCTTTGTCTGATGCGAGTTGGATCAACGCCATGCATGAGGAACTTGAAAATTTTGATAGAAATCAGGTTTGGATTCTCGTTGATCCACCCCCTAACATTCACTTAATTGGTACAAAGTGGATTTTCAAAAACAAACAGGGGGAAAATGGGGTGATAGTGAGAAACAAAGCTAGGCTAGTGGCTCAAGGATATTCTCAAGTCAAGGGGGTTGCTTTTGGAGAAACTTTTGCACCTGTAGCTCGAGTTGAGGCCATCAGGATCTTGCTTGCTTTTGCCTCTTCGCGTGGCTTTAAACTTTTTCAAATGGATGTGAAAAGCGTGTTTTTGAATGGTTTCATAGGAGAGGACGTGTATGTCAAGCAGCCTCCTGGCTTTGAGGATCCCAAGTACCCCGATAGAGTCTTTAAACTTCATAAAGCACTATATGGGCTCAAACAAGAACCGAGGGCCTGATACGACCGCCTTAGGACATTCTTGATTGACCACGGGTACAAGATGGGGTCTGTTGACAAAACATTGTTCACTCTCATGCATGGCAAAGACTTTCTACTTGTTCAGATATATGTCGATGACATAATATTTGGTGGTTCATCTCATACACTTGTTGCTGAGTCTGCAGAATCGATGAGCAGGGAATTTGAGATGTTGATGATGGGCGAGCTGACCTTCTTCCTGGGTTTGCAGATCAAACAAAGAAAACAAGGAACATTTGTCCATCAAACAAAATACACTAGAGATTTTCTTAAACATTTTGACATGTCTGACGCTAAACCTCTTGCTACCCTAATGGGTACTTCTATTGCTCTTCATCTAGATGAAGACGGAGAAGAAGTGGACCAAAGGAGTATCGCAACATGATCATATCCCTTCTATACTTGATGGCTCCGAGGCCGGACATACACTTTGTTGTGTGTCTATGCGCTCGTTTTCAGGCTTCTCCTAGGGCGTCACATCGTCAAGCTATCAAACGCATCTTATGGTACCTCAAGCATACTCTTGAATTCAGTATTTTGTATTATGCATCATCTTCATTATGCTTGTGAGGTTTTTCTGACGTTGACTTTGCCGGTTGCCGGATTGATCATAGGAGTACTTATGGGACATGTCATTTTCTTGGGTCATCTCTTGTGTGTTGGTCTTCACGCAAACAGCCTAGCGTTGCACGGTCTACATCCGAGGCTAAATATGTAGCTACCGCTAGCTGTTGCGCACATATTTTTTGGATGGTTTCTACTTTGCAGGACTTTGGGTTGGAGTTTTCACGTGTTCCATTATTTTGCGATAACACAAGTGCAATCAGTTTAGCAAAAAACCCAGTACAACATTCTAGGACCAAACACATTGACATGCGTTATCACTTTTTGAGAGATCACAATGAAAAAGGCGATATTGAATTGCGTTTTGTCGATACTCAAAATCAGCTTGCAGATATTTTCACCAAGCCTCTCGATGCTTCTCGCTTTGCATTTTTGAGGGGAGAGCTTGGCATTTGTCCTCCTTATGGCATCATGTGAGGGGGAGTTGTGTACTTTTGCATATGCTTCTGAAATATGATTAAATGATTTTACATGTACATGCTTGTGTCTGCACTTTACAATATTGTCTTGTATTCACTGTTTGATTGTGCTTAGAATGAACTCATCTATCTATATGGTTTGAGCATGGCTTTTCTTTGCGAAAATTTGAAAATGGTCACTACCAAGTCTGGATTCTAGCATGAATAGGCTAGGGTGCTTTTGCTATTCGTTTCTTACTTGATAGCTTTGTCCTTTTCACTTGGATGCTCATATGCAACTTGATCATGTTTATGCGCAAAAAATAAATAAAAAATTGAAAAATTGAAAAATGAAAAATGAAAATGATGAAACTGAATCAAAAATGCTAAAGTGGTGATAAAATTGAAAAGATCTAGGTGGGTTTGCATAGTCGCACTACTTTGTTCTAGACTGCATACCATTGCACTTTGGTTTGAACTGGGACATCGAGTGTATACCAAGATCAATGCCTTAAGCTTCCGATGGTTTATCCTAGGCTTTGCTTGATCGGTTAGCATAAGGTTGACTTGCAAATAACCCCTGACATTAAAAAAATAATAAAATAAAAAGTTTAATTTTCTCACATATCAAGTTTGTTGTAGCTCCTTATAGTCGGATGTGCTTTTCGAGTTTTGTTGGGGGAATATATTTCCCTTGAACAGGGGCCAAATGACGTCAGCCTCCGACAGCATTCGGCCCAGAGCCCAGCACTGTCGGAGCCTTTCGGGACCTGTAGCTTCGGAGCCCTCAGATCGGGAGGTCTGGCTCGGAGCCCCCAGTTCGGGCCCTGGCACAGGGCGCCGGAGGCCACCCTCCGGGCGCAGGACGCCGGAGACCGCCCTCCGGAGCCAAGTCCGGAGGCCGCCCTCCGGTAGCCAAGTCCGGAGGCTGCCCTCCGGTAGCAAAGTCCGGAGACCGCCCTCCGGAGCCAAGTCTGGAGACTGCCCTCCGGTAGCCAAGTCTGGAGGCCACCCTCCGAGAGCCAAGTCCGGAGACCGCCCTTCGGAGCCAAGTCCGGAGACTGCCCTCCGGTAGCCAAGTCCGGAGGCCACCCTCCGGGAGCCAAGTCCGGAGGCCACCCTCCGGGAGCCAAGTCCGGAGGCCGCCTTCCGTAGCATGCTTCGATGCCCCCCTCCGGGGTGCACTTCGAAGCCTTCCCCCCAGCCTCCACCTTCGGTGTATCTTTTAGCTGGTCAAAGCCTGGCATAGCCTGACACGTCTGTAAAGCTGTAAAGTTGTCTGGTACTTTTGTACAGTAGCTAGCTCTCTTTCCCTGTCTACCCCTATAAGCCTAGGGGCTTGTAGAGGGTATCTTGGTCTTTTCCTTAAGGCCTGCGCGCCTATAAAAGCAGGGCCAAGCCCTTGTAGCAGGGGACATGGTCCAGGGGGACAAGAGACCCTGGAACTATTGCTCCATACTAGGGCATACCATGCCAAATCCACCACAACTGGACGTAGGGTTATTATCTCCCAGGAGAGGCCCGAACCAGTATAAACCACTTCCTCCCTCTGTTAGAGTCCTTCGAGGCTCATTCTCCACATCACACTCCATCACACAGAAACCTGCTGGAACTAACGCAATTGTTCCAACAGTTGGCGCCGTCCGTGGGGACCTTAGTCCTAGAAGCTAAGTTCTCTACCACTGCCTGCAGCCCGAAGTGCGCCTGAGGGGGGAGCTTCGAGACTTTCTTGCTTCGCGCACCTTCCGGCAAGGCGCTTCGGGCGCAGCTCGAAGATCATCTTCGCCTCCCCACTTCACACACCGGAGCTCACCCTCCGGCAAGGGGCTCCGCTCCACGTGTCGAAGGCCATCGAAGCCCCAAGGGCTACAAAGTATGTACAATCCGAAGCCCTACTTCCGTATACCAATCTGCAATTACATTAATATAAGCTCGAAGCCCGGCTCGCCTTAAGGCCGAAGCCCTGCTTCGCCTTTAAGCCGAAGCCCTTGCTTCACCTTAGTTCCGAAGCCCTGCTTCGCCCTTGAATGCAAACTTTTGCTCCATCTTGTTGAAAAACCGAAGCCATGCTTCGCCTTATTTAAAAACCGAAGCCATGCTTCGCCTTATTTAAAACCGAAGCCATGCTTCGCCTTATTTAAAACTGAAGCCATGCTTCGCCTTGTTCAAAACCGAAGCCATGCTTCGCCTTATTTAAAACCAAAGCATTGCTTCGCCTTATTTAAAACCGAAGCATTGCTTCGCTTTATAAAATCCGGAGTACCCCTCCGAAGGCTACACAGTGCCTCTGGGCCCGTAGCAGTGGGCTAAAAGGACTCCGGGCCACTGGCCCGACGCGTCCAGGGATTCCGGGCTCCGCACCCGAAGCATCCCAGGGTCGAAGGTGACCCAGAGTCGAAGGTGGCTCAGAGTCGAAGGTGGCTCACACTATCACAGGTTTGGTGAATCCACACCAAATATCCTTCTCATTACAGGACCAAGTTCCGAAGCCTTGCTTCATTATCCAAACACGCTCCAAAGCCTGGCTTCGCGTGCTCATATACTATACGCTTAAGCGTCTCGAAGTCATACTTCGCTATAATCTAAGTGCATTTTAGAGCCTCGCTCGCGCACAGCATCCAAATCCTAGCATGCCGAGCATGCCTCGCTAAGCTTGGTTGTGCCGAAGCCCTGCTCCGCACCAAGTTAGCACGTTCGAAGCGCAAAGGAGGCCTTCGCTCAGCGAAATTTCGAGCAGCCGAAGCCTTGCTTCGCACCAAATTAAAGCATTCGAAGCCCAAAAGGGCCTTCGCTTAAATCAAATTTCATGCGTCGAAGCCGCCGAAAGGCGCACCCTTCGCACCTTTTTATTTCTTGCCCTCACCAGCAATGGCTAAGTCCCTAGCTGCCACGAGCAAAGGGGGGAAGCATGTATGCGAGGTGTGCGAAAGTAATACGCAGTACGAGCGTGACAAGCTAAAACATTCGAAGCCAAACAATGCGAAGCATACAGACGAAGTATGCAAATATAACAAACTCCATTCATTGTATATTGAGAAGTGTGTTACAAGCATACTTCGAAAGCAAAACTACGTATAGTCTGTATCTAAACCTAAGAAGAACCGTGTGCGAGGCCCCAACCCTCGCTTGCCCCTTTTTCGGCCAGGGCCACCTCGGCTGGACGTTGCCTCGTCGGAGCCCGCTCTCCCTCGACCAGCCCGTCCAGGCTCCGAAGCCCGCAGGCTTCGTCTTCCACTTTGCAGGTCGCTCCAAGTTAGCGAAGCAGGCGGCGCAGTATCGAAGGCAGAAAAGTCTAGGGCTTCTTCACCTTCTAAGGCCGTTCGCGAAGGCAAAGACAAAGGGGACACCGTCTTCACAGTGGCTAGTAAATCCTGAGCTACTTCGGAGATAGCTTCGCCGCTAGGCCCCCTCGGAAGCTTAAACCGAGGGGGGCCTTCGGACCTAGCTACTTCGAGGATCGCCCACAGCTGTTGAAGCTCTTCGAAGTCCTCGAGGACTTTGAGGTCTACGCTCGGAGTCTGAGCCTGGGCAGGTATAAAAAACCCCCGCATTCATATTAATAAGCTGATAGAGTTTTTACAAGCCTGCAGCTAAGTATTACAAAAGGCCTAAGGAGATCTACACCTTCAGAGGCGGAGGTGCCGATGTCGAAGGCTGATCAGGCGTAGCAGGCGCTTTGGCTCGGCGATGTCGAAGGGCCTTCTGGAGGTCGAGGACTGCTTCGCAGCCTTGCTCCTTCCAGGGTTCCTGTAGCCGCTGCCAGGCTCCGCGAACTTCGGCCGGAGGCGTCACCAAGTGCGGACCCCCGAAGGCCACTGGGGTCACGGAGGTTGCCGCCCGAAGGTGGTCACACCCCGCGGCATGGAGCATATGCAACACCCCTTGGCCCGCGACGCGACCAGCCATAAGAGCGAAGCCCATCAGCGCTTCGTCCGCTATCGAAGCCGCCGTCTTCAAGAAATCAGCGCGGTCCCCAATTGGGTCCTGCTCGCCAAAGTCCGGAGCCCGGCACTCGGTCCCTATTTTCTCAAGGACCTCGGTCAGGCTCTGGGTGGCTTCGCCGAGATTGGCCACGACGAAGCTCTCAAGATCCTGAGCCCGTTGGCGGAGCTCCTCGTTTTCCTTCGCCTGTCGGGCCTCAGCATCCTTCGAAGCCTGGAGCTCCGCGCGGAGCCGAGCCGTCTCCGAGGCCAAGGCTTCCTTAGCTTCCTTCGCCTCAGCAGCCGAAGCCTCGGCCCACCTCCGCTTCTCGGCTTCCTCTGAGACCTCGCGGCGAAGGGCCTCCTTCTCCTCTGCGAGGCGCTCCATCCGCCTGTCGGCAGCAGTCGAAGCTGCTGCGTTCAGTGTGAAGGCCTGCAGAGATTCAAAAAATCATAAGTACCAACGAAAGGCTAACATATAGTTCGAGGCTACAAGGGGCTTCGCTCACCCGTACGAGGACTCCGTTCGAGCTGACAAAGAGGTCTGTGGGGTCCAGGTGGCTAAGTTGGGCCACCAAATCCCCCCCTCCGCAGAAGCGCAAGCCTCGCGGAAACCGTGGATCGCTGCCGCCGTCACGCCCTCCCTCGGCTTGAAAGGGTGAACCACGGCCACGGTCGCCTCCGGAGGCTTCGGCGAGGCGGGGCTCAAGCCCACCACGTCCACTTCTTCGTCGCCTCGAGGGACCTCGCGGCCTCCGCTGCCTTCGTCGTCGGACGAAGTACTCTCGGACTCCGAATCGCTACTGCTGCTGCTCGAAGCGTCTGTGGGCTTCGCCTCGGCGGGCTTCGATCCACCTTCGCCTACCGGCTTTGCCATAGTGGGCCTCACATCATCTTCGTCCTCTGCAGGGAGCCAAGTCAAAATCCGCATATTGAAGAGAAGCATGCAAAAGAAAAAAGGGTTTACCATCGTCGGAGATCTCTTGGAAGGAGGATGGGCCAAGTGTGCCCTCCAGCTCCTTCGCTGCGAAGCTGGCGCATCAACCTCTGCGCCCGATGTTGGTTCCGCCGGGGCATCCGTGGCCTCCTTGGCGGCCGGAGTGTGCGCGCCGGTCTTCGCCGCCGAAGGCCTCGCCGCCAGGGGCTTCGCTTCCTTCTTGGAGGTCGGAGTAGTTGCAGTCTTCGCCGCAACCTCCCCCGAATTAGAAACTTCGGCCGCGGGGACCTCCGGCCGAGGTCCCGAAGCGTCCGCTTCGTCCTCGTCCCCCCTCTTCCTCTTGGCTCCGGCCGATGAGGCAGTCAGGTGGGCGAAGTCTGGCAGGGCAGGGAGCCCTCCGAGGTCGAGCGCGGTCCATACCCTATTCCAGCGCTCCCAAGACCCCACCAGTGCGAGGCACTGGGCCTGCTCCTTGGGGGTCGGAGTCCCGACGACTCGATCCGCCGCCGCGATGGCCTCCTCCGGGGTCCTCATTTCGAGGTCGGCTTCATGAAAAGTTTGAGTTAGAAGTAAAAACCTACGAAGTATTAAAAGCAAAGAGATTGCAAAGCCTTACAGAAGCGGTCGAAGGCCAACTCGCTAAGTTCACCTCAACCCGAAGCCTGAAAGAGCCCCTCCGGCCAGGAGCGCGCGAGGGGACTGAGCCGGAGGGTGATGAACTCCTCCGCGAGGTCCCTCATACTCATCTTAGCCGCCACTCTCCGGAGCAGCAAGATCCTCGAGCGAAGGATGTCTTCGCTGGTCTTCACCACCCCTTCGCGCCGGTACATGATGTTGGCGTTGGTACTCCAAAGGGGGGAGTTTGCGCCGACGTAGGCGTAGAACCACTCTTGGTCCCACCTCGAGTACCACTTGTTGTTTACGGCCCTCGCCGGGAAGGCGTCTTGGTACTCCTTCCGGAGCTAGAAGTTGGCGCTGCCGAAGGCCAGCGCCCTCTTGACGCGGTCTGTCCCCTCCCTCGGCTTCGGTTGGCAGTTGTAGTCATGGAGGGCGACGAAGACATCCGCGTGGCCCTCGCAGCCCTCGGCCCTCATGGCCCACTCGAAGATAGCTAACCTCGCCACTGCGTTGGGCGAAAGCTGAGGGAGCTCGAGGTTGTAAGCCTTGAGGACTTCGCTCAGCATCCCCACTGCAAGCAGTCCGAGGCCGGCTTCGAAGAAGGCCTCGAACACCACCACCTCATCAGCACGAGGCCTTGGCTCAGCCTCCGACTTCTCCGGGACCCGAAGCTAGATCTTCGCCGCAATCTTCTCTTCACAGGCCCTCCGGACCGACTCCTCCGTGGAGATCGAGGCCCTCATCTCCAGGGTCTGCTCGAACTTGTCGGAGGGCGTCCGAAGGTCCCTCGGCCCCAGCCGCATGGGCGGAGGCTTCGCCGCTGCAGCCGCTACCGCTTGCAGTTGGGCGGAGCTAGAGCTCGGGCCCAAAGCCAAAGACTTCGCCACGGCCTTCTTCGGCATCTCGGCTGATTTCCGGTGCGAAGGGCTAGAAGCTGGCGAAGGGCTAAAACTAGCGAAGGGGGCTCTGCGCGAAGCTAGGAAGAAGAGGAGAGCGAAGGCTGTAAAGCGGCGAGAAGGAAGCAAATGAAGGTGTGCCGAAGCCGCACGCGGTAAGCCCCTATTTATTGGCGCGGTAAGAATTCCAACCATCGTGGGCCGAACCCACTGCTAGGTGGGCCTCCAGCGAAGGCAAATCGGCCCAGAGCAAGGTAACGGTAACTTTTTTGACCGTTGCGGAGCCGTTCAGGCTCCCCGAGGCCGTTCTGGCAACTAGCGCGGGCATTTATTACCCCCGGGTATCGAGGTCACCTTCGGTCCAGGCTCCGAAGGTATGTTTTCTCTGAAGTTGTGTTTTCAGGTCATTTGTCCTAAGGGAGCGTGCACCCCTTCGTCCCGAAGGCCTACACGCGAGGGGCTACTGTTGGGGGAATATATTTCCCTTGAACAGGGGCCAAATGACGTCAGCCTCCGACAGCCTTCGGCCCAGATCCCAGCACTGTCGGAGCCTGTTTTCTCTCTAAGTGTTGTTTTCAGGTCCCAAGGTGCCTTTCGGGGCCTGTAGCTTCGGAGCCCTCAGATCGGGAGGTCCGGCTCGGAGCCCCCAGTTCGGGCCCTGGCATAGGGCGCCGGAGGCCGCCCTCCGGGCGCAGGATGCCGGAGACCGCCCTCCGGAGCCAAGTCCGGAGGCCGCCCTCCGGTAGCCAAGTCCGGAGGCTGCCCTCCGGTAGCCAAGTCTGGAGACCGCCCTCCGGAGCCAAGTCCGGAGACTGCCCTCCGGTAGCCATGTCCGGAGGCCACCCTCCGGGAGCCAAGTCCGGAGACCGCCCTCCGGAGCCAAGTCCGGAGGCCACCCTCCGGGAGCCAAGTTCGGAGACCGCCCTCCGGAGCCAAGTCCGGAGACTGCCCTCCGGGAGCCAAGTCCGGAGGCCACCCTCCGGGAGCCAAGTCCGGAGGCCACCCTCCGGGAGCCCAGTCCGGAGGCCGCCTTCCGGAGCATGCTTCGAAGCCCCCCTCCGGGGTGCACTTCGAAGCCTTCCCCCCAGCCTCCACCTTCGGTGTATCTTTTAGCTGGTCAAAGCCTGGCATAGCCTGACACGTCTGTAAAGCTGTAAAGTTGTCTGGTACTTTTGTACAGTAGCTAGCTCTCTTTCCCTGTCTACCCCTATAAGCCTAGGGGCTTGTAGAGGGTATCTTGGTCTTTTCCTTAAGGCCTGCGTGCCTATAAAAGCAGGGCCAAGCCCTTGTAGCAGGGGACATGCTCCAGGGGGACAAGAGACCCTGGAACTATTGCTCCATACTAGGGCATACCATGCCAAATCCACCACAACTGGACGTAGGGTTATTATCTCCCAGGAGAGGCCCGAACCAGTATAAACCTCTTTCTCCCTCTATTAGAGTCCTTCGAGGCTCATTCTCCACATCACACTCCATCACACAGAAACCTGCTGGAACTAACGCAATTGTTCCAACAAGTTTGTTTGTGACTAGCCTTTGTATCTCTTACATTGCCATGTGTAGTACACTAGTCTAGGTAGTGATGCTTTTATTTGCTTAAACTTCAAAATGCTTTCTCATACAGATATTTAGATTGTGTTTATTCAAAGCTTGCCATACAGTTTAGTCAGGATAGGTTGTGAGGCACAAGAAGTGCTTGTACTGTAATTGGACTGAATCATATTCTGGAAGCATTGCATGGTCACTTTACTCTCTCAACTCATGGGGCTATCTTGATGTCTGCATTGCCAAAGGGGGGAGTACTTGGTCTTTTTCGTGAGTTTGTGATCTTTT
The DNA here is from genome assembly GCA_019279435.1 of Zizania palustris. Taxonomy (NCBI): domain Eukaryota; kingdom Viridiplantae; phylum Streptophyta; class Magnoliopsida; order Poales; family Poaceae; genus Zizania; species Zizania palustris. The sequence goes on along the minus strand of JAAALK010000290.1, from coordinate 55,765,723 downwards.
GAGCTTTTGAGGTAGCTTTTGAGATAGTTTTTGCTTTATCTTTTAGCAAGTGACATGTTTTCTCATTTTGCTCTCTTTAGAGATTTCATGGTCACTTGTTTGTTCAACCTTTGCTTTATACTTCTTTTGATCTTGTGTTGTCAATGCACTCATCAAGGGGGGATTGAGGAACATAGTGTGGTTTGTCACTATTGTTCAAGGTAATGATGAGTGATTGACAAGGTGAAATCATGGGTTGTGTGTGGATGCTCTGCATATGGTGTATGTGTCTGTGTTTGTCTCATGTGTGTAGGCTTGAGTTACTCATCAACTGTCGATGGCACGGGATCAGGGTTAGATGGGGATTCTAATGCCAGATGTTCGAGGGTGTCAGTCGATGTCGAGAGTGGACTCTGATGTACGCATGGAGGTCGAACAAGACATGAGTTGAAGATTGATCAAGACGAAGCGTCGATCGAGTCAGTGAAAGGGAAGCTAGTTCAAGTGACAAGGCAGCTCGAGGGATCGAGAGTGGGAGAGACTTGCTGGCGGTTGGGTTCGCGGACTAACGACGGGTGTCAACAATCAGGAGAGGCTTTGTCAGTTTTTGCTGAAAACCATCGAAACATTAAATGTTTTTGTTAATTCAATAAATAGGTGTCTAGTATTAGTTTAAATTTTTTCAGTTTCTTAGAGTATCCTTTTGGTATATTTTTTAGAGTGGGTCTACTCTGAAAATATATTAAAAGGAGTGTCTTTTTGTAATTTTTACTTTAGGTCTTAAAGGGTAATTTTTAGAAGTGTTATTTCTTAAATTTCTAAGGGTCTTTATGTAAAATAGGGCTTCTCGAACATGGGGGCAGGTAGGATATTATCCCTCATGTCCTGTAGCTGAACAAGCAATCTGCAGAAACAAAAATTTGCTCAGCTTTTCAATCAAAAAACCAGAGAAAATCTTTGTGAGATGAGTTCTTGATGAGGAATAGTGATCGTGGTTGTTTTTCGGAAGTGCTATAGAACCGTGTCAACAATCCTGTGCAGCATATAGCATCTCCTGATTCTAGCGTGTAAATCAGTAAGTTCTCCTTCGTTTTCTCTGGAAATTTGTGATGATCTGGACTGTTTTCTTGAGAGATTTCATCCAGAAATGTGTATGATCTATGCTAAATATAATTGATATTTGAATTCATTTAGTTTTCATGTGGATATCATGCTTTAGGCACTGAATCTAGGTGATCACAGTCATCAGAGTTTTTATTTCAGTTCTGCTACAAATCTGGTTCTGTGATTTTAGTCTGTGTATATTGCCTAGAAGGTTATCTGAGTTATTAGCAAATTTAGTCATCAATCTACCTCTCTTACTTTACTCATGTGTTCTGTTTTTAGCTTTGTCTTGTGTAGGTTCATGTTCTGAATCAATTTTGAACATTCACTACACTGTTCTTCTTCTAGCAAATTTCAGTTTCATAACAGTAGTTGTTGTGCAATGTTAAGAGCTTTGAACTGATTTCAATTTTGAACCTGTAATTCAGAGCTACAACCTCAATCTATTTAGAGTCAATCTGTTCAGTACTTCTATTCTCTGATGTTTCTGATTACTCCAAGTATTTAGTGTTTTAATCTAATAAGTTCTTAAGTATAACCCTTTTTGAATATGATCCTGAGGTTTAGTTGCTGTAGATAAGTCTGTTTTAGCTATCTGCTTCATTGGATGCAAGTTTTTCTGGATAAACACAATCTAAATCAGTTTTGAACTAATTTCACATTGTTTCTCATCAAGAGTGTTTCAGGTTTTCAGGTTTTAGTGTACTGAAGTGTCAGCTGAATGTATATGTGTTAATTTTGCTGATCATTGAAAGATTGACTCAGTTTCTATAATCAGTTTTTCTTGTGCAAAGAGATTCAGTGTTGTTAATCTATGTTTGATATTGTTGCTGAAGTGTGCTATTAGAAAGTGCGAGCTAATTGTCTATTTCATCTAATATCAGATTTTTGTGCAGCTACTGAATAGTTGTTTTGAAATCCCAATCTGAGAATTCCCATTCAGTTAGCTACAAAAGTGGAGTGGGTGTTTGAAATTTGTGTTTAGCTTTGAGTGAAATTCATTCTGTTCAAATTTAGCCTTTGAGATGAATTGTTAGGTTGAATTAGTATTTTGTTGTACATAGTGTTCAGATGTACTGCTGTTTTTTTGTGCTAAATCACAATTGACAAATTTCAGACCTCTTGTGTTGAGTACTCAAAGTGAACTGTAGTTGTTGACTGATTTGTTTGAAATTTCAGTTTTGAATCTGAATTGAAATTCTGAATCTCTAAGTGTTTTCTGATATTCTGAAACCTGTCGGAGTTTCATTGATCGAAACTTGTTTATCGACTGTCCATTTGTCGAAATAGAAATTGTATTTTGGAGGTTCAAGTATCCACAATACAGATCTACTATTCAAACTCCAAGCTGCTCTGAAATCTTTTTTTGAATCATGTTTTGAACAGTTACTGTACTTATTTATTCAAAATTGGTTTTGCAACATTTCAGAGGTGCATTGGGTGATTTGGCCAGGCCATCACATTCGAAAGAAAGTATCAAGGTGCCTATTCACCCCCCCTCTAGTCGCCATTCCGATCCCACAGTTTGCACAATAACCCATCCGTTCAACACGTCGTAGTCATGGTAATCTTTGTTGATTCGCTTGTGAATTATCCGTTTAATCCTCGTAGCGTATTTTTATCGGTTTCTATAGGTTACTCTTGGTAATTATGTCCCTAGGCCGAATTGCTACTAATTTTCCTTGTTTGCAAAGGCCAAGGCGCTTACCTTTATCATCAACAAGCCCCTACCCCAAGACACTGCCACTAGGATGATCACTGGAGACTTGGGCAATCTGCACTCTAGTTGTTGGTCTAATTGACGGCATAGGGGTGGTCCGACCGGGCCATGCCGGATCCCGTCATCGCGCATGTCAGCAGATCAAGGAGGGCGCCATCAACTACGTTGGTCTAACCAGCGGTGCATCATTGGTCTGACCGCACCATGCCGGCACGTGCTAGTCCCACCAACAACACACAGTCGGTCTGACCGCCTGCAAGCAATGACCCAGCCATGACTTCTTCTCCACCTGACGGTCTAACCACCGGCCTGTACTCGGTCTGACCGGCCTATCTTGGTCGGTTTAACTGCCTGATGTACCTCGGTCCAACCGGCCCTTCCTTGGCCAGTTTGATCGTATATTTCACACTTCGACCACTTGGATTGCATACCTCTAGTGTGGTTTATTTGCTTGGCGACTCCACTCATATTTTCCCTTATCACGGTCAAGGGTCATTGGAACACAGCGTCAATGTCGTGTGATGTTTAGTGGGCCAACCCTAGGCATCTACACGCTTTTGGATCGCTGAACTGACATCGGTGTGTGTGGCGCTTTGTCGGGAGATTTTTAGTGTCAACAAGCAGCACTGCTTCGTGGCCAGCGGCTACATGTGCAAGTGTATGGTGTTGCAAAAATCTATAGGGTTGAGATCTATTGCATTGGTGTTAGGGGAAAAGTCGGATAATCGTCAGCATCTGAGGAGACCTATTGCATTGGTGTATGGGCCTCATGGCTCCAGAAGTGATGAGTGATTGTCAACGGAAGTCAACGACAAAGAGAGAGTGGAGACGAAGAGGATATGAGACCTATCGGTTCTTGGGCCGTGTGTGACTTAGGTACATGGGTGGCGAGCGACTTCTGGGCAAAGGGGTTGCGAAGTCGGGACGGCCCAATCCGGGTACATTGGCCAGGAACAACAAGGGATCCGTTGGTCTGTTGACCGGGTTTGACCTAGCTAAACGAGCGGCGAGTGATTTCTGTGCTGAGGTAGCCACGGAATCGGGACGGCCCAATCTGGGTACCCGGTGCGAAGACAGCGGACACTTTGTCGGTTTCGGTGTAAAACCGACGCAACCATCCAACACCGCCATCGAGGATCCAATAGTCCTAAAGCAAAGTCATAGCTGCTATGAAAGCTCTGCATCAGGACAAGTTACCTTTAGATAGGAATTTACTATTTTTCCTTTTAGGCCCACAGTCTGTGTTAGTCTAGTCTGTAAAAATCCTAATGGCATTTTGGTATTTTCTAGTTTATTTTTGCATCTGTGTAAATTACCCTAGGGGTAAATATGTCTTTTCCTATTTAATGGGCTGCCTATAAAATGGGATTGTATCCCCATAGGGTTTCCAACTCTTCCAATGAAAAATCCTTAGTTCACTTTATTTTGATATTTCTCTTTTGTGTTCCTCTTATGCCGGCGTTTCGTTCATAGTCTGATTTTATTTCCACCGTCCCCGCCACATATGAATTCAAGGTCACTATTTTCCTGTAGCTCTTGTTCTGGTCTTATCTCTGCTGTTCTTAGGGACCACTTCACCGGTTTATTATTCTCTTCCTGATGGTTTTTCTGCACATACTACGCCGCCTGTCTCCATTGGAGTTTACGCCATGGTCACGCAAAGCAGGAGCTTGAACGGTGCGTGGAGCTCATGCTGTCCACCAGGCTGGTTCGGCTGAGGCGCGCAGTGCTACTGTTTTGCACAGGGTCCTCAGCGCAGAGCCATGCTTGGCTTCTGTTTGGGCTGGGTGGAAGACACAAGGTGTACTTCTTTTTGCTGTTCATTCTACACGACACATAGGGACAAGAATCAAGGCAAGTACTATTCATCCTGTAGCCAAAAATCAATTTCCTATTTCAGTTTTGATTAGCATATGTAGTACTTTCGTTTGAATACTTTGTGTTTTTATTCATCAGCGATAGTACTGTTTTTTATTTAATCTGTGATGAATAATTTCCAAGCACAGTTTGCTTACTGTGTTTATTTTGTGTAGATTAAGTGCATTAAATATTGTGCCTTCTCATATTTACAAGTTGCCCGTAATTTGATTATGATTTGGATGTGGTTGATGAATCATCTGTTATTTGGTGGACTTTTGAGGGGATGTCATTTGTACTATGAATTGTTTTAATCTACCTTTAAGCACTATGGTGGTATTTTTTTGATTAGGACACCGGTCGATTTTAGGCTAGATTATTTTTAGTCCTTTAGATCTCTCAGATTGTCGCATCACATCATATTGCACAGGAGAGTGATAGCACTATTTTCATCTCTGGTTTTTGGTCTGAGATTTTGGTTATCTCTTGAGGTGCGTTGGGTGTTGGGAGAAGGCCATCGATTCGAATGAATTTTTGAGGCGCCCATTCACCCCCTCTAGTCGCTACTCTCGATCCTATAAGTGGTATCAGAGCTTGGTTAGAGTTTTTCCATAACATAACTGCTTCTAACCCAAGGTAGCGATCATGACTTCTTCTGGCAAGGTTTCGTCCCTTGAGATTTTTGTCTACAACTATTGGAAGAGTAGCATGCGAGCCTATCTATTGAGCTAAAGCTCGGGGATGTGGGACATGTGTGTTCATGACACATTCACTGTGCTTTCGGCTGTAGAGAAGACTACCCCTAAAATAGTCGCTCTACATGACCTGAACAACACGGCAGTGAACATACTATTTTCTAGTTTAGGTCCCAGTGAGTGTGAGCGTGTTAGCCATCTCGACACTACTCGAGAGATCTGGGCTACCCTCCAGGCACACCATGAGGGGATAGCTCACGTCAAGGCTAGGCTCTATCAGACTTACCGACGTGAGTATGAAAATTTTACACAGAAGCTTGGCGAAACTGTTGAAGCTTTGTTTGGTCGTTTCTAGTCTATCATTAACAAACTTCGGGCCAACACTACTACAAAGCGATATTGTAGCGGCAGGCAAATCCGACCTTTAGTGGTGGGCATCCAGTCCGCCACTGCTCTAACACCACTGCTATCCCTAGTTAGCAATGTTGGGCAGAGTGCCCGCCACCGCTGTGTCAACAGCAGTGGCGGCCGCGCTGACCTCATCTGCCCACCACTGCTCGTGATCAGCTGGTCTTAGATCATGAACAGGCGCTCAAGGTTCTTCATAACTTAGACCCTAAGATCTAGGCGATCATGGTATCCTCTATTGTTGAGAGCGCTTCCTATGATACCTTGACTGTCGCAGAGCTTTTCAGTAAGCTCAAGGCCTTAGAGGTTGATATCAAGTTGAGATCAAATCTCACTGGTTCTGGCTCAAAAACCCTGGCCCTTGTGACACCTTCTGCTGATCCTGCTGCTTTGAGTTGTGCTTTGTCCTCTTTGATGTCTATCACTGAGGACCAATTGGACTTGCTAGGAGATGATGACCTTTGTCTGTTCAATAACTGTGTTCGTCATGCCTATGATAAAAGAATGTTGAAATGACATGGCACAAAACATGGTTGCTTTGAGTGTGGTGATCCAGGTCATTTCATCGTCAACTGTCCCAAGCGGAACACACACAAGAAGGGAACTGGCAGTGGCTCCTATGACTCCAACAAGCACGACAGCTCCACCTTCACCAAGGGCAAGCCCAAGACGAGGTTCTTTTGAAAGGCCCTAAAGGACTACCAGCGTGAGAACAAGAAGCGAGACAAGGCCTTCTTCGCCGAGATGGAGAGAAGATACTCCAAGAGATCATCATCTTCTTCCTCTTCATCAAGCTCAAGTAAAGAGGAGATCGTGATCGAGAAGGGGAAGGACAAGGATGATCTGATGGGCCTCTACTTCATGGCCTTCGGGGACAAGCCGAAGAGCCGTTCGCACCACAACCAAAGATCCCACAAGAACGTCTGCTCAATCACTCTTGGGGATAAGGAAGACAAGGGCTCCCCCGACAATTCCGACGACGATGACGATGAGAAGGTATCTTCCTATGAACAAGAAGTCGTTGAATTACTTGAAGAGAACCGTCAGGAGTTGAGATATTAGGAGAAATTGCTTAGAGGGGTAAGAATAGGATAGATGAGCTTGAGAGTGAGCTTGCCATGGCCAATGGCAAGATTGAGAGTCTGTCTTCTTTCCCTTGCTTGGGTGATAGAAGTGAGTGCCCTAACTATGGGGTCCTATTGTGTGACCTAACGACTCTAAAGTCTAGGTACACAGAGAGGGTTGATGAGAGATATGCTTTGGCCACTGAGCTTGAGAGCGCTCAGCTGGAGCTGAAAGATGCTAATGCCACTGTCGTCATGCCCTGTTGTTGGGGGAATATATTTCCCTTAAACAGGAGCCAAATGACGTCAGCCTCTAACAGCCTTCGGCTCGGAGCCCAGCACTGTCAGGGCTCGTACCTTCCCAAAGAAGCTGTTTCAAGGTTCCAAGGTACCCTCCGGAGCCTGTCGGGGCAGAGCCCCCAGGCCTCGGTTCGGAGGCCCCAGTTTGGAGCCCTGGTTCGGAGCCCCAGTTCGGAGCTCCGGCCCTGCTCCGAACCCCGAAGATATTTTACGCCCTGCCACAGTGTAGAAGTCATACCAGGGGCCCCTCTGCCCATAGTTTGTCGTCTAGCTGGTCAAGATGTGACGTTGCCTAACACGTCTGTAAAGATGTAAAGCACTTTTGTACCGTAGCTAGCGAAGGGCACTCCGCGCGAAGCCAAAGAGGAGAAGAGAGCGAAGGTTGTAAGACAATGAGAAGGAAGCAAATGAGAGCGTGCCGAAGCCGCACGCGGTAAACCCCTATTTATAGGCGGTAAGAATTTTGACGGTCGTGGGCCAAACCCACTGCCGAGTGGGCCTTCGTCGAAGGTGAAGCGGCCCAGCACAGGGTAACGGTAAGTTTTCTAGCCGTTGCGGAGCCATTTGGGCTCCCCGAGGTCGTTCTGACAGCTGGCGCAGGCATTTATTACCTGCGGTTTTCGAAGTCACCTTCGGTCCAAGTTCCGAAGGCATGTTTTATCCGAAGTTGTAATTTTAAGGTCATTTGTCCCAAGGGCGCGCGCACCCCTTCGTTCCGAAGGCCTGCACGCGAGGGGCTACTGTTGGGGGAATATATTTACCTTAAACAGGGGCCAAATGACGTGAGCCTCTGACAGCCTTCGGCCTGGAGCCCAGCACTGTCGGGGCTCGTACCTTCCAAAAGAAGCTGTTTCCAGGTTCCAAGGTACCCTTCGGAGACTGCCGGGGTGGAGCCCCCAGGCCCCAGTTCGGAGGCCCCGGTTCGGAGGCCCCGGTTCGGAGGCCCCAGTTCGGAGGCCCCAGTTCGGAGCCCTGGTTCGGAGGCCCCAGTTCGGAGCCCTGGTTTGGAGCCCCAGTTCGGAGCTCCGGCCCTGCTCCGAACCAAGAAGATATTTTACGCCCCGCCACAGTGTAGAAGTCATACCAGGGGCCCCTCTGCCCATAGTTTGTCGTCTAGCTGGTCAAGATGTGACGTTGCCTGACACGTCTGTAAAGCTGTAAAGCACTTTTGTACCGTAGCTAGCTCCTTTTCCCCTCTCTGCCCCTATGAGCCTAGGGGATCATAAGGGGCATCCCGGTCTTTTCCTTTGGCCTGCGTGCCTATAAAAGCAGGGCCAAGCCCTTGTAATAGGGGACACGCTCCAGGGGCCATGAGACCCTGGTGTTATTTTCTCCACACCAAAGGCACACCATGCCAAATCCACCACAAACTAGACGTAGGGCTATTATCCCCTAAGGGAGGCCCGAACCAGTATAAACCCTTTATCCCTCTGAGAGAACCCATCGAGGTTCATTCTACCTATCATATACATAAATACAAAACATGTGCTGTAGCTAACACAATTGCTACAACACCTGTGGAGTCTGCTCATCCGATTTAGCTGTTTAGCTGAGCTGAGAGCCAAGAGTGATGAGCAGTTGGGTGAGGAGCCATGCTGAATAGCATGGGCCTCATGGCTCCAGATGTGATGAGTCATTGTCAACGATAGTCAAAGGGGACAAAAGAAGAAGTGATCTGCTGTTTCATGGGCCGCGTGTGACTCAGGTTCACGGGCAGCGAGCGACTGTCGGGCAGAGGAGGCTGCGAAGTCGGGCTGGCCCAATCTGGGTGCATGGGCCAGAAGCAGTAGAAGACCCACTAGGCTGTTGACCAGGGTTGACTCAGGTACACGGGCGGTGAGTGATTGCCGGGCCGAGAGAGCTGCGGAATCGGGCCGGCCCAATCCGGGTACTTGGTGCAAAGTTGGTGGAGGCTTTGTCAGTTTCGGCGCAAAACTGACGACCGTCGATCTTGTATCCGACTGTCCAGAAGAGAAGCCGTAGTCGCTACGAAAGCTTAGCTTCCAGATAAGTCATCTGTAACTCTAGGCCCACAGTCAGTCAGTCGTGTTTGTAAAAATACCTAAGGGCAGTAGAGTCTTTTCCTTAATTCTTGCGTCTGTAAAAACCCTAAGGGGCTGGTAGAATATTCCTAGTGTTGGGCAGCCTATAAATAGGGCCCCAATCCCTAGGGTTTGGACGACCCCTTCTAGAAATCACTTTTTCATCATTCATTGGGTCACTTTTGTTCCTGCACTCTTCCTCTCTTCCCTTCCTAGTTCTGTGCGTCGCAAGAGACTGGTTTTCCTGCATGTGTTCATTTTGTTCTTCATTAATGCAGTGAGATTTTAATCCCTGTTGAGTGCGAGGCGTGCGGTCAGTGTTTATGAATCAGAATCTTGGAGTACCGAGTGCATTTTTGTTCACTGTTTGGTCCTCTGTTGGTTGTGTTCTTCGTGCTTGATGTACTAGTTCTTGCTATTGCAAGTAGTACTCATTCACTGTAGAAACAGTACACTAGTGCCAGCTTTTGCTTTTTCTGCGTAGCCTTTTTGATCGAAGTAGACTAGGCTGAGTACCTTTCCTGGCTGTTTTTCTACCGAAGCCCCTTCTCTGGTCGAAGCCCCTCAGCTCCGTGAGGCAGGCTTCGAACTAACATCCTTGAAGGCTTCGCTTGAACTTCAGCTTCATTTTTGTGCTATGTTTCTAGCTTCGCAGAACACTTTGCACTCTAACAGCTTCACATGCTTCGATAGTCATTGCGAAGGTGTTCTCAGTTGCGAGCTGTTCGAAGTCGATACTTCGATTAGGCTTCGGAGTTAGCTTCGATGCTAATCTCTCTGATAGACTTCGTGTTAATTTCTCCGTCGCGTGTCAGCCTTCGCTTCCCCTTTCGAAGGTAGAGTAGAGGCTTCGAATTTGGTCTTTCTGTTGTGTGACAGGCTTCGCTTCCTTGTTCGAAGGTCGTCCGTCTGTGTGTTGCGTTCGAAGTTTTCTGTTCGAAGGTTTAGCTTCGAAGCACTTGGTTCGAAGCTGTGTTCGAAGCCTTGCCTTCGAAGTACATACTTCGAAGCAGGCTTCGACTTTGACATACTTCGGACTTTAACGTACTTCGCACTTTGTTACTCGAACTAGGATAGACATCCTACCTTCGACACTCACACAACAGCCTTCGGCTGACTTCGCGGCTGATCTCCGAAGCAGGCTTCGACAAACATCTCCGAAGCATACCTCGACAGGCAAAGCAGGCTTCGCCGAGTTCCGAACAGGAGACAAATCTGAACAGTAACTTCTCATCTCACTTCATGTATACTTAGATCATTTCATTGAGAAGTTTTTGGCCTGACATACTTTGTCTATCTACCTAGTTGCACTATCTTGATAGTTCTCTATTTGTCATCAGCTGCTTCTAGGCTAGATACCTTTAGACTTAGGCTATCGGTTTATTTTCTACTGCTTAGTCTTTTGAGGTGCGTTGGGTATTGGGAACAGGCCATTGATTCGAAAGAATTTTAAGGGCGCCCATTCACCCCCCCTCTGGTCGCTACTTTCGGTCCTACAAGTGGTATCAGAGCTTGGTTAGGGTTTTTCCATACCTTAACTGGTTCTAAACCCCGGTAGTGACCATGACGTCTCCTGGCAAGGTCCCGTCCTTGGAAGCCTATGGCTATAACTATTGGAAGACTCGCATGCAAGCCTATCTCATGAGCCAGGGTTCAGACATTTGGGACATTTGCGTTCACACCACGTTTGTCATATTGCCAGTCACTGAGCAGGGTACTGCTGGTATCATTGCTCAGCATCTGAGCAACAGTAAGGCTGTGAACATTCTGTTTTCTGGTTTAGGTCCCACTGAGTTTGAGCGTGTGAGTCATCTCTCCACTGCGAGAGAGATCTGGGCTACCCTCAAGGCACACCATGAGGGAACAGCACAGATCAAGGCTCGGCTCTATCAGACCTACCGGCGTGAATATAACAATTTCACACAGAAGCCGGGTGAATCTGTTGAGGCTCTGTTTGGTCGTTTTCAGTCGATCATAAACAAGCTTCGAGACAACAAGGATGGAGTGATCCATGAACCACCTAAAGCTCCACCCAAGAAACCTATCTGGGTTCCAAAACCCAAACATCTCCACACTTCTCTTGACTCTCTTCCTGGACCCTCTCAACCCAAGAAGACAACACCAAACACCACTAAGCCCAAGAACCCCAAGCCTCAACCACAACCCAAGAAGCCCACCTATCATGTCAGTACTGTTAGAGAGACGGGCATCTTGCGGAGTTTTTCTTCAGGAGGAAGCGGGTTGAGAGAGCAGAGAGGGCTCGTAATTGTCAGGAGCAGTTCTACCAGCAGGGTGGTAGACTGCGTGTTCCTCGACGTAGGGAGAGGCTGGAGGCCAGGCCGCATCGTGTAGGTGGTGGTAGAGGAGACGACTTTCTTGCCCGTGCTCCAGTTGGTGGTGTCCGTTCCGGCAGAGTTCCAGGCCGTGTTGGCTACGGTTCTGGACCTCGTGGCCACAGGGTTAGGCAGAACCGAGGACCGCGCTTTGAGCCGCGTTTTGGTCCAAACTCTTTTGATGGTTTTTGCTTTCCATCTTTTGAGCAGATGGCTCGACACTGGTTTAGCTCTTTTGCTAAACCTGGTGCCGGACCATTTGCTCCCACTTACAGCCACTGATTGTGCAGGATCGGGGACTGGAGGACGTTTGGATCATGGAATCAGGATGCTCCCGCCACATGACGGGACATTGCAGATGGTTCTCCAGTCTCACTCCCCCGAGCTCCAAAGAGTACATCACATTCGGGAACAATGGTCAAGGGAAGGTAAGTGGCATTGGCTCAATTCGCATTTCAGATCATTTCTCTTTGAAGAATGTTGCTTTGGTTAAAAATTTGAACTTCAATTTGATTTCCGTTTTGCAACTTCTTGAGGATGGTTTGGAAGTGCGTTTTAAGAAGGGTAATTCTTCTGTGGTTGATTCTAGAGGGTCTTTGATTTGCCAGATTTTACCATTCGGCAAAGTTTTTCGAATTGACTTCTCTAGTTCTTTTGGCCCTTCTCGCTGTTTGCTTGCTGGATCTTCTTCTGAGCTTTGGAAGTGGCATAGGAGGTTAGGTCAGTTGAGTTTTGATCTGCTAGTCAGGTTAAGCTCTATGGATCTCATCCGAGGATTGCCCAAGTTTAAGATGGAGAAGGATCTAGTCTGTCATCCTTGTCGTCATGGGAAAATGGTTGCCGCTTCTCACTCACCTGTGACTCAGGTGATGACTTCGTATCCGGGCGAGCTTTTACATTTGGACACTGTAGGTCCAGCTCGGGTACGCTCAGTCGGTGGGAAGTGGTATGCACTTGTGATTGTTGACGATTTTTCTCGATTCTCGTGGGTTTTCTTTTTGGAGTCTAAGGATGAGACTTTTCATTTTGTTCATGACCTGATTTTGAAACTGAAGAATGAGAACAAGGGTCGGATGCGAGCAATTCGCTCCGACAACGGCTCTGAGTTCAAGAACTCTCAGTTCATCAGCTTCTGTAGTGATTAGGGTCTGGATCATCAGTTTTCTTCTCTTTATACTCCCCCACAGAATGGCGTTGTGGAACGAAAGAACCGCACACTAGTCGAGATGGCCAGGACGATGCTCGATGAGCACAGGACTCCTAGGCATTTTTGGGCTGAAGCCATGAACACGGCTTGCTATCTGGCCAACCGCATCTTTCTTAGAGCTTACCTTGGTAAGACATCATATGAACTGCGGTTTGACAGACAGCCCAAGGTGAGCCACTTGCGAGCGTTTGGCTGCAAGTGCTTTGTGCTCAAGAAGGGAGGGCATTTGGACAAGTTTGAGTCTTGTTGCTGGGATGGTATTTTTCTTGGTTATGCATTGCATTCTCGAGGCTTCCGTGTTTGGAACCTCGAATCCCAGCTGCTTGTCGAGACTTTTGAGGTTTCATTTGATGAGTCCTTGCCTTCTTTGACTCCTTCTTTTGAGCCTTCTGATGGTGAGCTCGGAGAGTCCATCTTTGAGGAAGATGATGACACTCCAGCCGCTAATGAGGGTGGGCCTTCTGCACCTCCCGCAGAGCCCACACCTTCTGAGACTTCGACTGAGGACGAGGGCGGACCTCTGATCACTTCTTCCACTACGATCGAGCCCCCTTAGTCAAGTCCAGAGGTGCCTGCTGCTGACTCCAGTGAGGTGACTTCAGATCACCAGGGAATTCGAGCAGTTCAGCGTGATCATCCCTCAGAGCTCATCATCGGTGATTTTACTGAGAGAACTTTGCGTTCTTCTACCTCTCTTGCCGTGTTTGCTGAATCTGCTTTTGTTGCATCTTTTGAGCCCAGAGACGTTTCTCATGCTCTTTCTGATTCAAATTTCTTGGTTCTTCTCTTGTCTCTTGGTCTTCTCGTAAGCAATCTGGAGTTTCTCTTTCGACCATAGAGGCTGAGTACGTAGCTGCTAGCTGCTGCTCATAGTTGGTTTGGATGATTTCTACTCTGCGAGATTTTGGGTTGTTCTTTCCTACTAGGGTTCCATTGTTTTGCGACAGCACTAGTGCTATTAGTGTAGGGAAAAACCCGTGTCTCCATTCAAAAACCAAACACATTGATGTGCGCTCTCACTTCTTGCGGGATCAATATGAGAAAGGTGTCATTCACCTTGTTCATGTTGATACCCATCATTAGTTGGCAGAAATTTTCACCAAACCCCTAGATCAGTCTACATTTGAGCGTTTACGAGGGGATTAGGGTGTTGTGTATCCTTTTTAGGATATTTTGCGTCAGTCTTTTCTTTCTTCTTTACTCTTTTCTTGAGTCTTGTGTGTTTTCATATCCTGCATATTCACATATCACACTTTAGAGCTGCTTCTGTTATATGATTGTACTGCTTTACTTAATCTAGCTAGTACATGCCTTTGATTACTTGTTGATGATCATGTCTTGTTTCAGTTCACTTGATATTCCTTGTTTCAGTTCACTTGATATGCCTTTAGAGCTGAAGAAGAGGAGTGTTGACAATGCACTCATCAAGGGGGAGATTGAGGAGCCATGCTGAATAGCATGGGCCTCATCGCTACAGATGTGATGAGTCATTGTCAACGATAGTCAAAGGGGACAAAATAAGAAGAGATCTGCTGTTTCATTGGTCGCGTGTGACTCAGGTTCACGGGCAGCGAGCGACTGTCGGGCAGAGGAGGCTGCGAAGTCGGGCTGGCCCAATCCGGGTGCATGGGCCAGAAGCACTAGAAGACCCACTGGGCTGTTAACCAGGGTTGACTCAGGTACACGGGCGGTGAGTGATTGCCGGGCTGAGAGAGCTGCGGAATCGGGCCGGCCCAATCTGGGTACCTGGTGCAAAGTCGGTGGAGGCTTTGTCAGTTTCGGCGCAAAACTGACGACCGTCGATCTTGTATCTGACTGTCCAGAAGAGAAGCCGTAGTCGCTACGAAAGCTTAGCTTCCAGATAAGTCATCTGTAACTCTAGGCCCACAGTCAGTCAGTCGTGTCTGTAAAAATACCTAAGGGCAGTAGAGTCTTTTCCTTAATTCTTGCGTCTGTAAAAACCCTAAGGGGCTGGTAGAATATTCCTAGTGTTGGGCAGCCTATAAATAGGGCCCCAATCCCTAGGGTTTGGACGACCCCTTCTAGAAATCACTTTTTCATCATTCATTGGGTCACTTTTGTTCCTGCACTCTTCCTCTCTTCCCTTCCTGGTTCTGTGCACCGCAAGAGACTGGTTTTCCTCCAAGTGTTCATTTTGTTCTTCATTAATGCAGTGAGATTTTATTCCCTGTTGAGTGCGAGGCGTGCGGTCAGTGTTTATGAATCAGAATCTTGGAGTACCGAGTGCATTTTTGTTCACTTTTTGGTCCTCTGTTGGCTGTGTTCTTCGTGCATGATGTACTAGTTCTTGCTGTTGCAAGTAGTACTCATTCACTGTAGAAACAGTACACTAGTGCCAGCTTTTGCTTTTTCTGCGTAGCCTTTTTGATCGAAGTAGACTAGGCTGAGTACCTTTCCTGGCTGGTTTTCTACCGAAGCCCCTTCTCTGGTCGAAGCCCCTCAGCTCCGTGAGGCAGGCTTCGAACTAACATCCTTGAAGGCTTCGCTTGAACTTCGGCTTCATTTTTGTGTTGTGTTTCTAGCTTCGCAGAACACTTTGCACTCTAACAACTTCACATGCTTCGATAGTCATTGCGAAGGTGTTCTCAGTTGCGAGCTGTTCGAAGTCGATACTTCGATTAGGCTTCGGAGTTAGCTTCGAAGCTAATCTCTCTGATAGACTTCGTGTTAATTTCTCTGTCGCGTGTCAGCCTTCGCTTCCCCTTTCGAAGCTTGCTCCTTTCGAAGGTAGAGTATAGGCTTCGAATTTGGTCTTTCTGTTGTGTGACAGGCTTCGCTTCCTTGTTCGAAGGTCGTCCGTCTGTGTGTTGCGTTCGAAGTTTTCTGTTCGAAGGTTTAGCTTCGAAGCACTTGGTTCGAAGCTGTGTTCGAAGCCTTGCCTTCGAAGTACATACTTCGAAGCAGGCTCCGACTTTGACATACTTCGGACTTTAACGTACTTCGCACTTTGTTACTCGAACTAGGATAGACATCCTACCTTCGACACTCACACAACAGCCTTCGGCTGACTTCGCGGCTGATCTCCGAAGCAGGCTTCGACAAACATCTCCGAAGCATACCTCGACAGGCAAAGCAGGCTTCGCCGAGTTCCGAACAGGATACAAATCTGAACAGTAACTTCTCATCTCACTTCATGTATACTTAGATCATTTCATTGAGAAGTTTTTGGCCTGACATACTTTGTCTATCTGCCTAGTTGCACTGTCTTTATAGTTCTCTATTTGTCATCAGCTGCTTCTAGGCTAGATACCTTTAGACTTAGGCTATCGGTTTATTTTCTGCTGCTTAGTCTTTTGAGGTGCGTTGGGTATTAGGAACAGGCCATTGATTCGAAAGAATTTTAAGGGCGCCCATTCACCCCCCCTCTGGTCGCTACTTTCAGTCCTACATTGGGCGAGTTATAGAGTCAGAGCTGAGCTGGAGCAGACTAAGCTTGAGCTTGAGACATTGTCAGTTCCACCTAGTGTTTGTGAGAACTGTCTGTCCCTGAGATTGGAACTAATCAAGCTAAAAGCTGAGAAGTCTATCCAAGTTGATAGAGAGTGTGAGATTTGCTTTTCTCAGGTGGAGGTTCTAGATTCCTTGAGAGAGGAGCTAGTTGATGCTCATAACGATAACTCTTACCTCCGTTAGATAGTGAGTTGGGTGAGTGCAAGAGAGCCATAGCTCGGCATGATGATCCAGCAGTTCAAGAGGGAGGATGGTTTTGGAGTAGGTTACACCTACACCAAGGTTGACTTTGAGAGTGCCTTGAGTCATCCAGTGGATTGGAGTGAGATGACTCCAGAGCAGAGATATCCCAAGACTCACTCCATAGTGTTCTAAGAACAATCTAAAGCTCCACCCAAGAACCCTATCTGGATCCCAAAGCCCAAGAATCTCCACACTTCTCTTGACTCTCTACCTAGACCCTCTCACACCAAAGAGTCTACATCCAACACCACCAAGCCCAAGAACCCTGCCTCAACCACAAACCAAGAAGCCTACCTATCACCACGAGTTCTGTCATAGAGACGGACATCTTGAAGAGTTTTGCTCCTGGAGGAAGTGGGTTGAGAGAGCAGAGAGAGCTCTAGGTGGGCAGGAGCAGTTCTACCAGTAGGGTGGTAGACAGAGAGTCCCTCGACACAGAGAGAGGCTAGAGGCTAGGGCGCGTCGTGTAGGTGGTGGTAGAGGAGACGGCTTTCATGCCCATGCTCTGGAGGGAGGTTTTTGCTCCGGTAGAGCTCCAGGTCATTCAGGATACAGCTTTGGACCTAATCGCCGAGACTTTAGGCAGAATTGAGGATGGCGCTTTGAGCCACATTTTGGTCTAGACACTTATGATTCTTTCTGCTTTCCTTGTTTTGAGTAGATGGATCGACACTGGTTTAGCTCTTTTCCTAAACCTGGTGTCAGACCGTTTGTTCCCCCTTATGACCATTGATATTGCAGGATCGAGGCCCGGAGGATGTTTGGATCATGGATTCAGGATGCTCTTGTCACATGACGAGACACCGCAGATGGTTCTCCAGCCTTACTTCCCCGATCTCCAAGGAGTACATCACATTCGATAACAATGGTCAAGGGAAGGGACATGGCATTGGTTCAATTCGAATCTCTAAGCATTTCTCTTTGAAGAATGTTGCTTTGGTTGGGAACTTGAGTTTTAATTTGGTCTCTGTTTCGCAATTTCTTGAGGATGGTTTAGAGGTTCACTTTAAGAAGGGCATGTCTTATGTTGTTGATTTTAGAGGATCTTTGGTTTGCCGTATCTTACCCTTTGGTAAGGTTTTTTGGATTGGTTTCTCTAGTTCTTTTGGCCCTTCTCGTAGTTTCATCGCTGGATCCTCTTCTGAGCTCTTGAGGTGGCATAGGAGGTTAGGTCATTTGAGTTTTGATCTGCTAGTCAGATTGAGCTCTATGGACCTCATTCGAGGATTGCCCAAGCTTAAGATGGAGAAGGATCTTGTTTTCCATCCCTGTCATCATGGGAAGATGGTTGTCGCTTCTCACGGACCTGTGACTCAGGTGATGACTTTGTACCCGAGAGAGCTTTTACACATGGATACCGTTGGTCCAGCTTGGGTACGTTCAGTCGGTGGGAAGTGGTATGCCCTTGTGATAGTTGACGATTTTTCTCGATTCTCGTGGGTTTTCTTTTTGGAGTCTAAGGATGAGGCTTTTCAGTTTGTTCATGATCTGATCCTGAAGCTAAAGAATGAGAAAAATGGTCGGATGCGAGCAATTCGCTCTGACAATGGCTCTGAGTTCAAGAATTCCTATTTCGTCAGTTTCTATAGTGATCAGGGTCTTGAGCACTAGTTTCCTGCTCCTTACACTCCCCCACAGAACGGCGTTGTGGAACAAAAGAACCACATTCTAGTCGAGATTGCCAGGATGATGCTCGATGAGCATAGAACTCCTAGGCGCTTTTGGGCTGAAGCCATGAACACGACTTGCTATCCGGCCAACCGCATTTTTCTTAGAGCTTACTTAGGTAAGACTTCATATGAGTAGTGGTTTGGCAGATAACCCAAAGTGAGCCACTTGCGAGCGTTTGGCTGCAAGTGCTTTGTGCTCAAGAAGGGAGGGAATTTTGACAAGTTTGAGTCTCGTTGCTGGGATGGAGTTTTTCTTGGTTATACTTTGCATTCTCAAGGCTTCCGTGTGTGGAACCTCGACTCCCAGCAGCTTGTTGAGACATGCGAGGTTTTTTTGATGAGTTCATGCCTTCGCTTACTCCTTTTGAGCTTTATGGTGATGATGAGCTTGGAGAGTCCATCTTCGAGGAAGATGATGAGACTCCTGTTGTTGATGAGAGTGGGCCTTCAGCAAAGCCTACAGACCCCACACCTTCTGACACTTCGACTGAGGATGAGGGTCGACCTCTAATCACTTCTTCCACTTCGATCAAGCCTACACAGTCAAGTCTAGAGGTGCCAGCTGCTGACTCAAGTGAGGTGACATCTGATCACCTAGGATCCCGAGCAGTTCAGCGTGATCACCCCTCCGAGGTCATCATTGGTGATCTCACCACGAGATCTTTCCATTCTCAGGCAGGTTCTTACGCTGTGTTTGCTGAGTCTGCTTTTGTTGCCACTTTTGAGCCTATACATGTTGCTCATGCTTTATCTGATGTAAATTGGATAAATGCCATGCAAGAAGAGCTTGAAAACTTTGTTCGCAATCTGGTTTGGACACGAGTTGAGCTACCACCAGGTTACAAGCCCATAGGAACCAAGTGGGTGTTTAAGAACAAGCAAGGTGAAGATAGGGTTGTGGTGCGCAACAAAGCTCGATTAGTTTCCCAGGGTTTTTGCCATAAAGAGGGTATTGATTTTGAGGAGACTTTCGCCCCTGTTGCCCATTTTTAGTCCATTCGCATACTTTTGGCATTTGCTGCTTCTGGGGGCCTGGACAAGGACGAGAGCGGCGTCAAGGTTAATAAGAGAGAGTATCGAGGGATGATCAGATCGCTGTTGTACCTGACTACGATGAAACCAGACATTCGGTTTTTCGTTGGACTGTGCACGCGCTTCTAGTCTTCACCACGCGCATCTCATCGGCAGGCTGTCAAGCGCATTTTTAGGTACCTTACCTATGCGCCTGATCTTGGTCTTTACTATTCAGCATCATCATCTCTTGAGTTATCTAGCTTTTCCGACGCTGATTTTGGTGGGTGTCGACTGGATCACAAGTCGACTTCCGGTACTTGCCAGCTTCTCGGTTCTTCGCTTGTTTCTTGGTCTTCTCGAAAACAATATAGAGTTGCACTTTCTACCATGGAGGCTGAGTATGTAGCTGCTGCTCACAGTTGGTTTGGATGATTTCCACTTTGAAAGATTTCGGGTTGTCTTTCCCTGCCAGAGTGCCTTTGTTTTGTGATAGAACCAGCGTGATTAATGTAGGGAAAAACCCATGTCTTCATTCGAAAACCAAACACATCGACGTGCGCTTTCACTTTCTAAGGGATCAATATGAGAAAGGTGTCATTGACCTTGTTCATGTTGATACCCATCATCAGTTGGCTGACATTCTCACCAAACCCCCTAGATCAGTCTACATTTGAGTGTTTGCGAGGGGATTTGGGAGTTGTGTATACTTTTTACGATATTTTTTGAGTCTTTTCTTTCTTCTTTACTCTTTTATTGAGTATTTTTGTGTGAGTTCATATCGTGCATATTAATATATCACACTTTGAGCTTGCTTCTGTTATATGATTGAATTGCTTTACTTATTCTAGCTAGTATATGCTTTTGAATACTTGTCGATGATCATGCTTTGCTTCAGTTTACATGATATATCTGATATCTGTCATATGCATGGCTTTTATGCTCTAAAATTGAAAAATGATCACCATTGCTTCTCGTAACTAGCATGTGTAGGCTGAATGCTTTTTCTATCTCTTACATGCCTGGTAGCTAGTTCCTTACTTAAATGCAAATATGCAACTTGGACATCTATATGCTTTAACATGGAATGATGCTATAAAATGACAAAAATCGGAAAAATGAAAAATCCATGCCTTTTATGCTTAACTGACAAGATCTAGGTGGGTTTGCTGTGGCGCATTGCATTGTAATGTATGCCAAGACCAATGTCTTAAGCTTCTGATGGTCCTGTTCTGGCCTAGGCTTGACTTGGTCGGTTAGCATAAGGTTGACATGCAAATAACCCCTGGCAAAAATGAAAAAGAAAAGAAAAAGCCTAAAAATTAAAAAGATAACAAGTTTACTGAAGCTCTTTGTTATGGACAATGCTTATCTTGGTAGATATCAGCTAGCCTTTGCATCTCATGTTTTACCTTGCTTGTCGATTTGAAAATGTGGTGATGCTTTTATTTGCAAAAATCTAAAAATGCATGCTAATCACTTTCTTTGGATATCATCTATTGCACTGATCATGCCATGTGTCTTAGGCAGTATTTTGTGCTATACTTGCTAGATGTTGTTACTACAGTCATTCATATCTGAGAAGCATGCTTTTTACACTCCACTTGCACCCCAGTTGCATTCATTGCATATTTTGATGGAGAGTTGCATTTCAGGGGGAGTTTGAGTTTGTGTCTCTTTTGAGTGCATTTAGTCTCACTTGATGAGTACAATTGTCAACATTGGGGAGAAATTTTGGGTTACTTGATCTTTTAGAAGAGTTTAGGGAGAGTTTTTGCTTTCTCTGGGATTTATTTCAGGGGGAGTTTTAGTCTCTTTTGCCTTTACTCTTTGGATATCCTTGTTGATAATTCTGAGATTGCACTCGGTTGAGTTTTTATTTTTGTTTAACCATAATGACCATTTTTTATTTTATTTTATTTTCTTCTCTCTGTCTTCCCGTGTTTTGTTTTCATGTTTCAAAATGTTTTGCAGGATCTGAAGTGTTGATGAAGAGGGTGTTGACAATGCACTCATCAAGGGAGAGATTGAGGAGGCATGTCGAAGATCATGGGCCTCATGGCTCAAGAAGTGATGAGTGATTGTCAACGGAAGTCAACGACGAAGAGAGAGAGGAGACGAGACCTGTTGGTTCTTGGGCCACATGTAACTCAGGTACACGGGGGTGAGCGACTGCCGGGCAGAGGGGCTGCGGAGTCGGGCCATCCTAATCTGGGTACATGGGCCAGGAACGATAGGGGATCCGTTGGTCTGTTGACCGGGTTTGACCCAGGTAAACGGGCGACGAGCGATTGCCATGATGAGGGTGCCACAGAATCAGGCCGGCCCAATCTGGCTACCCAGTGTGAAGACAGTGAATGCTTTGTCGGTTCGGCGTAAAACCGACGCAACCATCCAAGACCGCCCATTGGGGATCCAACAGTCCTGAAGCGAAGTCGTAGCTGCTACGAAAGGTCTGCATCAGGACAAGTTACCTTTAGATTGGATTTTACTATTTTGACTAGTAGGCCCACAGTTTGTGTTAGTCGAGTCTGTAAAAATCCTAAAGGCATTTTGGTTTTTTCTAGTTTGTTTTTGCGTCTGTGTAAATTACCCAAGGGGTAAATCTGTCTTTTCCCATTTAATGGAATGCCTATAAAATGGGCTTGTATCCCCTAGGGTTTACAACTCTTCCAATGAAAAATCATGAGTTCACTTTATTTTGATATTTCTCTTTTGTGTTCCTGTTATGCCGGCGTTTCTTTCCTAGTCTAATTTTATTTCCGCCACCGCCACCGCCACCGCATCAGAGTTTAGGGTCGCTATTTTCTTGTAGCTCTTGTTCTGGTCTTATCTCTGCCGCTGTTAGGGACCACTTCACCGGTTTATTCTTCTCTTCCTAATGGTTTTTCTGCGCATACTGTGCCGCCTGTCTCCATTGGAGTTTCCGCCACCGTCACGCAAAGCAGGAGCTTGAATGGTGCGTGGAGCTCGTGCTATCCACCAGGCTGGTTCGGCTGAGGTGTGCATTGCTGTTGTTCGGCACAGGGTGCTCAGTGCAGAGCCGTGCTTGGCTTCGGTTTGGGCTGGGCGGAACACACAAGGTGTACTTCTTTTTGCTGCTCATTCAACATGTGAAACCAAGGGTGGTTTTGGTCTGGATGATGAGTGATTGACAAGGATGAGCTTTTGAGCGATCGAGTGGTTCAGTGATTGGTTGTGTGTCAGGTTGAGTGCATTGAGGGGTTCGATGTAAAAAGAGGATTGTTTGCCGAGGGTTTCAGTGGTGCATCGCATTCTTGTTCTGGCTTGTCTTGGATGTGAAGGGTGGAGATGCTGACCAACTGTCGATAGTGAGTGATCAAGGGTCAAGTGGGGAGCTCGATGCCGGGGGATTAGGGAGGTCGGGCGAAGTTGGAGAAGATCTCAAGAGTGCACGAAGAGACCGAGCAAGACTTGGACGGACGGTTGATTGCGACGGTGTGACGACCGGGTCTGCGAGAGGGAGGCTAGGACAAGCATTCAAGCGGCTCGAGGGGATCGAGAGCGGAAGTGGCTTGCTGGCGCTCGGAGTCGCAAATCGGTGTCACAAGTCGAAGGGTTGAGAGGCTTTGTTGGTTTTTGCTGAAAACCATCACAAATCAAGTTTTGTTAATTTTAATAGTTTGGAGTTCTTTTTACTTTGAGTCAATGTGTAATAAAAAATTGAGAGTCTAGAGTACTTGTACTCGTTTGGTATATTTTTCAGAATTTCTCAATTCTGAAAATATATTAAATGGAATAGGACTTTTGTGTAATATTTTAATTCTAGAGGGTTCTTTTCAAAAAATACCCCTCATGGTTGGCCTATAAATAGAGGATCATATCCATGGGCAGGTGGCTGTTCTTTTGGCTAAACCAAAATATCAATTCCATAATTTTACTGCTAAATCTTTTGTGCTTGGACGTTAAGAAGCTTCACTCCTCCTTATCCGACAACGACACAATGTAGCGCCACGATCAGGTTAGTCACCCAGCGCACGATGTAATTAAGGCTGAAGTCGATTTTGTGAAGCCTTTTCTGGTGAATTTTGTGCAGAACTTGTTGTTGAAGTTTATACAACTTTTGCTGGGGATAGTTTGAATGTTCCATTTTCGAAAGTTTCAACTGGTTTCTGTGATTCCTTCTTAATTCTTTTGCTGATCAAACAAGGCATCACAGTTCTGGAATTTAACTCTCCCTGAAATGGTTTAGTGTTTGTGTAGCCCTCTAAATGTTTGATAAAATGTTGCTTATACTTTTTATCAGCATCTTGGCTGATTCTTAGAGTGTTTCTTGAGTAATATCATGATTGAAGGAATTCAAAGGTAATCCATAATCCTTTTTGTAAAAATTGAGAATTAATCCTTTCTACCATTTCTGTTTTCCTATTCTGTTTATATTCAGAATTCAGTTTTCAGTTTCAAATCTGATTTGAACACACTTTTGTTATATAGCATTTCTGATGTGTAGTTTTGCTGAAAACTTGAACTCTAAATAGAACCTATCTTTTATTGTTTATCATCTATACAGTTTTCAGAACTGCTTCAAATTTGAATAGTGCTGTTTTGACATCTGTTTGTTCTTATTTTGATCCACTGAGTTGATCTTTTCAGTTGAGTATTGTTTAAAATGATCTGAAACTTTGTGTGAGGGTTCAGAGTAGTTCTAAAAAGTTGTTCTTTGGTCAATCTCTGAAAATATGGTTAGTCTGACCTCAATTTACTCAAAAATTATTTCAGAATTCAGTATTGGTTTCAGATTTGTATTTGTTCAGATGTGCAACAGTAATCTGCAATGTTCTGTTTGAGTTGAAACTATTTTGAGTAGATTCAATTCTGTTTTCTGAAATCTATTTTCAATCTCTGATCTGAATATTTTGATTTGAATTCAGTTTTGTTTTAAAACTACTAATCTCTGAACTTTGAATCAGTGTGCTATTCTGAAATGGATTGAGTAATTGAAATCAGTTTACAGATACAATTGAAAGTGATTCAGATTAGTTTTGCTGTTTCGAAATGTGGAAATCTCAATAGTTGTTTCTAGTTGATTAATACTGTATTACCAAATCAAAACTAAAATTTGGTCTGAATTATAATTGTAATCAGAATTGAATCTTGCAATCTGTATTCTGTTCTGGATCAAATCTGCTTGGTACTATTCACCGTCCAGGTTTTCTTCAGAAGTTTTGAATTGAAACTGAAATTCATTTGAAGCATTCAAAATTAAAATCAACTGGAAAATCTCATCCTGTGTTTTGTATTGAGTTTCAAAATATGAATTGAACCCAGTTTTGAATATACTGATCTGATTGTAATTCCTGTCTTGAATTGCAAGTTAAGAGTTTGTTCAATTCATGATTAATTTTGATTTGATGTCCGCTGAAGTTCAGTATAGACTGAAAAGGTTTTGATTGATATTCTGAGTTGTGGTGTTCTTGATTGAGTTCCTGAAAGTGAATAGAAGTTTTCTGATCTGAAACAAAATTGTGTTGTACCTGTTTGTGTTTCTATAAGGGAAGTTTGCAGAACATCTTCAGCAGAAATTTTTGGTTTGAAAATTACAGGGATTCATCTTCAAATTCAGTGAATGGCTTGGGCTTATACCTGTTTCCATTGCTAGTTTATTCAGTTGAATTAGTTTGTTTCTATCAGATAGTTTTTGATCTCATCTCTAGAAACTAAATTTGTGTTGCATGATTGTCAAGCTCAAAGGGAAATCTAGTCTTGAGAATTAAGACCCATGATTTATTTTGGTTGGCGTAACTTTGAAATATGAATCTTTAGAGGTGTGTTGGGTGATCTGGGCAGGCCATCACAATTCGCAAGAAAATGTCGATGCGCCTATTCACCCCCCTCTAGTCGCCATTCCGATCCCACATAACGCGACGCATTGGCACAAGAATCAAGGCAAGTATTGTTCATCCTGTAGCCAAAAATAAATTTCCTGTTTCAGTTCTAATTAGCATCTGTAGTACTTTATTTTGAATACTTCATGTTTTTATTCATGAGCTACAATACTGTTTTTTATGTAATCTGTGATGAATACTTTCCAAGCACAGTTTGCTTACTATGTTTATTTTGTGTAGATTAAATGCATTTAATATTGTGCCTTCTCATATTTACAAGTTTCCCGTAATTTGAGTATGATTTGGATGTGGTTGATGAATCATCTGTTATTTGGTGGAACTTTTGAGGGGATGTCATTTGTACTGTGAATTGTTTTAATCTGCCTTTAAGCACTGTGGTGGTGTCTTTTTGATCAGGACACCAGTCATTTTTAGGCTAGATTATTTTGAGTCTTTATGATCTCTCAGACTGTCGCATCACGTCATATTGCATAGGAGAGTGATAGCACTATTTTCATCTGTGGTTTTTGGTCTGAGATTTTGGTTATCTCTTGAGGTGCGTTGAGTGTTGAGAGAAGGCCATCGATTCGAATGAATTTTTGAGGCGCCCATTCACCCCCCTTTGTTCGCTACTCTCAGTCCTATAGCATGTCGCAAGTTATCCCCCATCTACATCAAGATAAACGAGAATATTGGGCCTCCCTGTATCAAAAAAGAGCCAGAGGACCTCATAAAAACAAATATGGTACTGAGGGACTTCGACGACAATTCATCAGAAACAATGGCGGTGCTAAATGAAAAGTTGATGGCCATGAGCAAGACAGTGCTGGCCACCTTCTTTGTCATAGAAGGGAAAGGATCATACAATTTTCTGCTGGGGCATGACTAGATCCATGTGAATTGTTGCATCACATCAACAATACATCAGATCCTCATGCAGTGGGTCAGCGATCAAGTGGAAATCATCCCTTCTGATAAATTGGTTAATG
Organism: Zizania palustris; assembly: GCA_019279435.1. Classification (NCBI taxonomy): domain Eukaryota; kingdom Viridiplantae; phylum Streptophyta; class Magnoliopsida; order Poales; family Poaceae; genus Zizania; species Zizania palustris. The sequence continues at coordinate 55,739,784 of JAAALK010000290.1, read as the reverse complement.
TGGCAATAGTCGATTTATCGGTATGGGAGATGGAATAAGTTGTCTTCGTGTCCAGCGAGGCTTGGGACGATGATTTTCTTGAAGTATCAAATAACGGAATCAAACTAATCAGCAATGAACAGTCCATGCTTACCCTTTGAAGGGAACATGTACAAAGTAGAAGGCAAATTCAGTCAAGGATTCACCGCAAATGATGAGATACAAGCGGTAGACATCGGACCCGATGACAGACCGAGGCCAACCTTCATAAGTATTCAACTGCTCGATTAAATAAAGAATGAATTAATTGCATTATTATGAGAATATCGAGATTGCTTCGCATGGGAATATCATGAAATGCCAAGACTAAGCCAATCAATCTTAGAATATCAGCTCCCAATAAGACTGGGCTATCAGCCATTCAAATAGTCACCTCGGTGGTTCAAGGCGGAAATATATCTAGATATCAAGGCCGAGGTAACACGGTTATATGATGCAGGATTCATAAGAACGTGTCGATAGGCACAGTGGGTATCCAACATTGTGCCAATATGGAAGAAAAGTGGGAATCTTGGAATATGTGATAACTTTAGAGATCAGAATAAAGCCACCCCGAAAGACAAATACCCAATGATGATCGCGGATTTACTAGTGGATGCCTCATCGGATCACAAGATTATCATCTTCATCGACGGGAATGCATGTTATAATCATATTTTCATGGCCGACGAAGACATCCACAAGACGACCTTCTAGTGCCAGGTGCTATCAGACTTTATGAATGGGTGGTGATGACCTTCGGCTTGAAAAATGCCGGAGCAACCTACTAGAGGGCCATGAACTATATTTTCCATGACCCGATCAACCTGTTGGTGGAAATATATATAGATGACGTTGTGGTAAAATTAAGCAGCACTCAAGACCACGTGGCCGATCTACGTCAAGTCTTGGAGAGATCCAAGAAATATGGATTAAAAATAAATCCTGAGAAGTGTGCCATTGGAGTATCGACGGGGAAGTTTCTATGTTTGATTGTGCATGAATGTGGGAATGAGATAAGCCAACGTAGTATTGAAGTAATTAAGAACACCCAACCCCATGCTAATAAAACCAAGTTGCAGTCAATGATCGGGACGATAAATTTTCTCAGAGGATTCATAGCTGATCTCTCAAGAAAAATAGAGACATTCACTACACTATTGAAGTGGAAACATAACTAGGAATTCGCATGGGGAGAAAAGCAGCAGAACATGTTTGACAAGATAAAAGAATACCTAACCTCACCACTAATGCTGATGCGGCCACATAAAGGGACCACATTCAGGTTATATTTATCAACTGATGATCAAGCCATAGGATCGGTCCTGGTAGAAGACTACTGGATGCTGAGACCTGATACCCCACAGTGAAGAAGCTCTGTTTATCTCTATACTTCTCATGCACCAAACTAAGGCACTACCTGCTATCATCAGAGTGCACGGTGATATGTAAGACTGATGTCATTATGTATATGCTATCGGCCCCGGTATTTAAAGGGCGTATCGGCAAGTGGCTCCTCGCTCTCACTAAATTTGACTTTTGGTATGAATCGATTAATGAAGTAAAAGGGCAAATGATAGCCGATTTCATAGTCTAGCACAGAGATGAGGCAGTTGTAGGACCGAAAGTAGCGACCAGAGGGAGGGTGAATGGGCGCCTAAAAATTTCTTGCAAAACTATAATCTAATCCCAACACCCAAATGAACTTAACCAGACAAATAATATTTGCAAAGCAAATTTCAGGAATTAAAGTTGTCTAGCCTAAAAAATGACCGGTGTCCTAATTAAAATGTATTAAAAATAAACTAAATAAAAGTACTGCAGTAAATAAAAGCAAATAGATAAATTACTGATTATTTATATTGCAGTCTAAAAATAAACTACTAATCAAATAAATAAAGCAAGGATCATTCACAAATTAATTCTGATATAAACCTAATAGCATTTCACGTGAAAACTAGAATAAAAATTTATTGCGACTAATAAATTTTTCTTTTCCTTTTATATGAGCAGATTAAACAGAAATATTTAAATTAATAATATGAGATAACTAATCCGCAGATAAAAGAATAATATCTAACAGATAAAAAATATTATCTACGAAAAGATTAACAACTATTTTACTGCTAATTAAAAATAGATCATTAATGATTTAATTATTCTACCTAAAAATAGTAGATCAGATTAAAAAGGGAATTACCTTAGCCTGCTTGCTCATCGCCGTTTCGTCTTGCCAAAAAAAACCTCCGCCGCACAGTGCCACGTGAAAATTTGCTGCCCTACCGTTCCGTGTGCACGCCGGTGCGTGACGCGAGCCCCCTGCGCAAACACTGCGCTGCCGCTGGTCTTTCACGCCACTGCCGGACTGCTTTGCGCTGCGCTGCACGCCAGGCTGTGGAAACACCACGCCGGCTTGAGTTCTGCCGCCGCACAGAAGCCGTGGAGCCCTCAGGCTTTTCTCACCGAAAGCCATGCATGCCTGCGCTGCGTTGGAAGAACCGCGGAAAGCTGTGCGTGGAAAGCAGCGCTGGTGCATGCGCGCAGATAGTGATCGTGGTGCAGCGCGATGCAGATTGAACCCGGAGAAAAATAGTAGATGAAAAATTTGTGATGGACTGAAAAAATAATCTCGAAAAGAAAACAGTCATCTATCCCCAGGGGGGATAGGGGCCTATTTATAGGCGACTCCTAATACATGAAAAGACTAATTTACCCCTAGGATAAATTAACACCGACTCTAAAATAAATTCCGAAAATTACGAAAATATTCTTAGAAAAATCACCTGACTTAAATAAAAATATTCTAAACTTAAAAACTAAATATTAATATCCTAAAAACGAATTAATCATAGGTTGTCAGTTTTGCGCTGAAACTGACAAAGCGTCCACCGTCTTCGCACCGGGTACCCGGATTGGGCCGACCCGACCCCGCAGCTTCCTCAGCCTGGCAATCGCTCACCGCCCGTGTACCTGAGTTAAACCCAGTCAACAGACCGGTGGATCATCTGCCGCTCCTAGCCATGTACCCGGATTGGGCCAGCCTGACCATGCGGCTCCTTTGCCCGACTGTCGCTCGCTGCCCGTGTACCTGAGTCACACGCGCCTCAGACTCGGCAAGTCTTCCTTTCTCTTCCTTTGACTTCCGTTGACAATCACTCATCACATCTGGAGTATGAAACCCATGTTCTTCAACATGGTTTCTCAATCTCCCCCCTTGATGAGTGCATTGTCAACACCCTCTTCAGCTCATCTTCAGAACCTGCAAAACATGTGGAAACAGGAAAAAGAAAAACAAAAGAAAATAGAAGAAAGAAAAATAAAAGTTTAACCCTAATGACCAAAAGCCAAACAGAAGCAAGAAAATGGTCATTATGGTTAGCAAAAAATAAAGACTCAACAACAAGTGCAAATCTCAGAATTACCAACAAGGAACTCCCCCTGAAATGAATCCCAGAGAAAGCTAAAAAATGTACTCCAAAATTCTCCCCCTTGTTGACAATTGGACTCATCAAGTGAGACTAAATGCACTCTAAAGAGACATAGACACAAACTCCCCCTGAAATGCAGCCCCCCTCAAAATATGCCATCAATGCAAATGGGGTGCAAGTGGAGTGTGAAAAGCATGCTTCTTAGATATGATTAACTACAATTTCAACATCTAACAGGTATAGCAAAAGATATACTGTCTAAGATACATGACATGATCATTGCAATAGATGATATCTAAAGAGAGTCATTAGCACGCATTTTTCGGTTTTTGGAAACAGAAGCATCACCACATTTTCTAGTTGACAAGCAAGGTAAAACATAATATGCAAAAGCTAACTGATATCTACCAAGATAAGCATTGTCCAAAACAAAGCGCTTCAGCAAACTTGTCATCTTCTTAAATTTTTCAGACTATTTATTTTTCTTTTTATTTTTTATTTCTGCCAGGGGTTATTTGCATGTCAAACCTTATGCTAACCGACCAAGTCAAGTCTAGGCCAGAACTGGACCATCAGAAGCTTAAGACATTGGTCTTGGCATACATTACACTGTCCTAGTTCATACCAAAGTGCTATGGTAAGAAGTCCAGAACAATGCAATACGACAAAGCAAACCCACCTGGATCTTTTCTAATAATCATAAAAATGCATAAATTTTTCATTTTTCAGAATTTGTTTTTATCATTTTTATAACACACTTTTCATATTTAAAACATATGAATGTCCAAGTTGCATATCTGCATCTAAGTAAGGATCTAGCTACAAGGCATGTAAAAGATAGCGAAATCATTCAGCCTACACATGCTAGTTACCAGAATCAATGGTGATCATTTTTCAATTTTAAAAAATAAAAGCCATGCATATGATAAATATCAGATATATCATGTGAACTGAAATAGAACATGATCATCGATAAGTAATCAAAAGCATATACTAGCTAGAGAAAGTAAAGCAGATTAATCATATAATAGAAGAAAGCTCAAAATGTGATTTATGATTATGCATGATATGAACGCACACAAAAAGACTCAATAAAAATAAAGAAGAAAAGAAAAAACTGACTCAAAGTATCCTAGAAAGGATACACAACTCCCAAATCAAGATCAATAATCACGAGTGGGAGCAAACGGTCTAATGCCAGGTTTGGCAAAGGTGTTAAACCAGTGTCGAGCCATCTGCTCGTATGTAGGAAAGCAGAAGGAATCATATGAGTTTGGACCAAAACGTGGCTCAAAGCGCGGTCCTATGTTCTGCCTAAAATCATGGTCACGAGGTCCAAAACCGTATCCATAACGATGTGGAACTCTGCCGGAACGGAAACCACCCTCCAGAGCACGGTCATGATAACCGTCTGCTCTACCACCACCTACATGACGTGGCCTGGCCTCTAGCCTCTCTCTACGTCGAGGAACTCCTTGTCTACCACCCTGCTGGTAGAACTGCTCCTGCCCACCTCGAGCTCTCTCTGCTCGCTCAACCCTCTTCCTCCTGAAGCAAAACTCCTCAAGATGTCCGTCTCTCTGACAAAACTCACAGTGATAGGTAGGCTTCTTGGTATGTGGTTGTGGCTTGGGATTCTTAGGCTTGGTGGTGTTTGGTGTATCATCTTTGGTGTGAGAGGGTCCAAGTAAATAATCAAGAGAAGTGTGAAGAGTTTTAGGCTTTGGAACGCAGATCTGCTTCTTAGGTGGAGCTTTAGGTTGTTCTTGGAACACTCCATCCTTGGGCTGACTATCCTTAAAGGACTCAGTGGAGTGAGTCTTGGGTTATCTCTGTTCGGGAGTCATCTTACTCCACTCCACTGCACGACTAATGGCACTCTCAAAATCAGCCTTGGTATAGGTGTAACCTACCCCAAACCCATTCGGTCTCTTGAACTGCTGGATCATCATGCCGAGCTGTGGCTCTCTGGCACTAATCCAACTCAGGATCTAACGGAGGTAAAAATTCTCGTTCTGAACATCAGCTAGCTCCTCTCTCAAAGAAGCTAACACCTCCACCTGAGACAAGCAGATCTCACACTCTTTATCGACTTCAACAGACTTCTCAGCTTTTAGCTTAATCAACTCCATTCTAATGGACAGGCAGTTCTCACAAACAGTGGGTGGAACTGACAAGGTCTGAAGCTCTAGCTTAGTATGCTCCAACTCAGCTCTCACTCCAGCTAACTCGCTCAACTTCTCATCACTCTTGGCTCTCAGCTCACCTATACTAGCTAAATGGGATGGGCAGTCTACACAAGGTGCGACGACAGTGGCATGAGCATCTTTTAGCTCCTGCTGAGCGCTCTCAAGCTCAGTGGCCAAGACGTCTCTCTCATCTACTCTCTCTGTGTACATGGACTTATGAGTCGTCAGGTCACACAACAAAACCTCACAGTTGGAACACTCACCACTATCACCCAAGCAAGGGGAAGACGATAGACTCTCAATCTTGCCATTCTCCATGGCAAGCTCAATCTCAAGCTCATATATCCTCTTCTTAACCCCTCTAAGCAGTTTCTCCCGATACTTCAACTCCTGACGGTTCTGTTCAAGTAAATTAACAACTTCTTGTTCATATGAAGATGCCTTCTCATCGTCATCGTCGTCGGAGGAGTCCTTCTCTTTCTTCTCCCCAAGAGCCATTGAGCAGTAGCTTTTGTGGGGTCTTCGACTGTGATGTGAGCGACTCTTCGGCTTGTCCCCGACGGTCATGAAACAGAGGCCCGCCGGATTGTCCCTGTCCTTCCCTTTCCTGATCATGATCTCTTCATCACTTGAACTTGAAGACGAGGATCTCTTGGAGTATCGTTTCTCCATCTCGGCGAAAAAGGTCTTGTCTCGCTTCTTGTTCTCATGCCTGTAATCCTTCAGAGCCTTTCGAAAGAATCTTGTCTTGGGCTTGCCCTTTGTAGAAGTGGAGTTGTCATACTTGCCGGAGTGGTAGAAGTTGCTGCCGGTTCCCTTCTTGTAATTCTTCTGCTTGGGGCAGTCGGCGATGAAATGACCAAGGTCACCACACTCAAAGCATCCAGATTTTGTGCTGTGTCTCTTGAATATTTGCTTATCATAAACACATCACACCCGGTTGTTAAACATGCACAGATCATCATCTCCTAGTGAATCAAGTTGTTCCTCGGAGATAGACATCAAGGAAAAGACAGTACAACTCATGGCATTAGGATCAATAGACGGTGTCGCAAGTGCCAGAGTCTTGGAGCTAGAATCAGTGAGATTTGATCTCAGCTGAATATCAACCTTTGAGGCCTTGAGCTTACTAAAAAGCTCCGCGACAGTCAAGATATCATAAGACGCGCTCTCAACAATAGAAGAAACCTTGATCTCCTAGATCTTAGGGTCCAAGGTATGGACAAACTTAAGCGCCTGTTCATGATCCGAGACCAGCTGATCATGCTCGGCCTTGTTGACGCGAAGCTTGTTAATGATCGATTGAAAACGACCAAACAAAACCTCAAAAGTCTCACCCGGCTTCTGTGATAAATTTTCATACTCACGCCGGTAGGTCTGGTAGAGCCTAGCCTTGACCTGAGCTGTCCCCTCATGGTGTGCCTGGAGGGTAGCCCAGATCTCTCGAGCAGTGGTGAGATGGCTAACACGCTCAAACTTAGTAGGACCTAGACCAGAAAATAAAATGTTCACCGCTTTACTATTATTTTGATGCTGTGTAACTACATCTGCAGCAGTATCCACAGCAATAGTCGTTATGGTGAAATTAGGATGAACACAAATCTCCCATATGTTCGAGCTCTGGCTCATAAGGTATGCTCGCATGCGAGTCTTCCAATAAGTATAGCCAAAAGCCTCTAGGGACGGGATTTTGCCAGGAGACTTCATGGTCACTACCTAGGTTTAGAATCGGTTAAGATATTAGAAAACCCTAACCTTGCTCTGATACCACTTGTAGGACCGAAAGTAGCGACTAGAGGGGGGGTGAATGGGCGCCTAAAAATTTCTTGCTAAACTATAATCTAATCCCAACACCCAAATGAACTTAACTAGACAAATAATATTTGCAAAGCAAATTTCAGGAATTAAAGTTGTCTAGCCTAAAAAATGACAGGTGTCCTAATTAAAATGATATTAAAAATAAACTAAATAAAAGTACTGCAGTAAATAAAAGCACTTAGATAAATTACTGATTATTTATATTGTAGTCTAAAAATAAACTACTAATCAAATAAATAAAGCAGGGATCATTCACAAATTAATTCTGATATAAACCTAATAGTATTTCACGTGAAAACTAGAATAAAAATTTATTGCGACTAATAAATTTTTCTTTTCCTTTTATTTGAGCAGATTAAATAGAAATATTTAAATTAATAATATGAGATAACTAATCCGCAGATAAAAGAATAATATCTAACAGATAAAAAATATTATCTACGAAAAGATTAACAACTATTTTACTGCTAATTAAAAATAGATCATTAATGATTTAATTATTCTACCTAAAAATAGTAGATTAGATTAAAAAGGGAATTACCTTAGCCTGCTTGCTCATCGCCATTTCGTCTTGCCAAAAAAACCTCCACCGCACAGTGCTCGTCACGCCGTGGGAAAACATGCCACGTGAAAATTTGCTGCCCCGCCGTTCCGTGTGCACGCCGGTGCGTGACGCGAGCCCCCTGTGCAAAAACTGCGCTGCCGTTAGTTTTTCACGCCATTGCCGGACTGCTTTGCGCTGCGCTGCACGCCAGGCTACGGAAACACCACGCCGGCTTGAGTTCTGCCGCCGCACAGAAGCCATGGGGCCTGCAGGCTTTTCTCGCCGAAAGCCGTGCGTGCCTGCGCTGCATTGGAAGAACCGCAGAAAGCTGTGCGTGGAAAGCAGCGCTGGTGCGTGCGCGCAGATAGCGATCGTGGTGCAGCGCGATGCAGATTGAACCCAGAGATAAATAGTAGATGAAAAATTTGTGATGGACTGAAAAAATAATCTCGAAAAGAAAACAGTCATCTATCCCCAGGGGGGATAGGGGCCTATTTATAGGCGACTCCTAATACATGAAAAGACTAATTTACCCCTAGGGTAAATTAACACTGACTCTAAAATAAATTCCAAAAATTACTAAAATATTCTTAAAAAAATCACCTGACTCAAATAAAAATATTCTAAACTTAAAAACTAAATATTAATATCTAAAAATGAATTAATCATAGGTTGTCAGTTTTGCGCCGAAACTGACAAAGCGTCCATCGTCTTCGCACCGGGTACCCGGATTGGGCTGACCCGACCCCACAGCTTCCTCAGCCCGGCAATCGCTCGCCGCCCGTGTACCTGAGTCAAACCCAGTCAACAAACCGGTGGATCATCTGCCGCTCCTAGCCATGTACCCGGATTGGGCTAGCCCGACCCCGCGGCTCCTCTGCCCGGCTGTCGCTCGCTGCCCATGTACCTGAGTCACACGCGCCTCAGACTCGGCAGGTCTTCCTTTATCTTCCTTTGACTTCCGTTGACAATCACTCATCACATCTGGAGTATCAAACCCATGTTCTTCAACATGGTTTCTCAGCAGTGACATGTTGATCCGACACAATGGACCTTATTCTTCGACGGATCGGTGTGTTGGCATGGATGTGATATAGGCCTGGTAATTTGTCTCCCCTCGGGAACATTTTTTTATTCACAGAGACCATCAAACCTTTCTCGACCCATAACCAAGCCGAATATGAAGCAGTATTGAAATGGTTACAATTATTGGAAGAATACTACTAGATTTCCACCCTTTAGCTACGGTCCACCCGACAATGACACCAATTTGTTCGCAATACGCAGGTGTTATTGTCACATTTCCTGGTTTTGGTTGGAATAGTGGACAATGTTGCCACAATTATATTTGCATTGTGATTCCCATTAAAATCGTGGCAATAAAAAGATGATGTTGCCACCACATATAATTTGGTCGGAAGTGTTTGTGGTTATCACCATGATATTACTAGGTTATGAAAATTTATTATTTGGTTGCAATATGTAAGTGTCATTACCACCGTTCTCAATTTTGATTGCAATAGTGGACAATGTTGCAACAAATATATTTGCATTTGGATTCCCATTAAAATCATGGAAATAAAAAGATGATGTTGCCACCACATATAGTTTGGTCGCAAGTGGTTGTGGTTATCGTCATGATATAAATATGTTGTGAAAATTTGATATTTGGTTGAAATACATAGGTGTTGTTGCAACATTTTCGATGATCATTGAGAGACGATATAAAACTAGCAACATGTATAATGTTTTGCGTGAATTATAAATTTCGTTGCATAAGTTTTTGATCTTTAGCAACGCAATATTATTACGTTGCCTATATTAGGTAGGTACTACCACACATTTTATCCATTGGGATACAATGAAATTGTTGGTGGCAAAACAATGATAATTCCATCCATGTATAATCATTGCATAAGTTGTTGATCTTTAGCAACAAAAATTTAATACGTTGTGAATTGCACTGTTTCTGAACATTGAAAAAAAGAAAAAAGAAACCGAGGGAGAGTCAAACCAGGACGCTCGTGGTTAGAAGGTGTTGGCGTAAAAGATTACGCTAACAGGTTTCTGAAGATTAGAAACTAACAAACGGAGTGTTTGCGAAGAAAACTATTCCAAGCCTCCGAAAGGATAATAACTTAGAATAGTTTGAAAGTGTGTATTGAATAACTTGTATTCGGTCGTCATTACAGGGTAAAACGGGGGGTATTTATAGGCCCAAACATTAAGGAAAAGACCTTTTTACCCCTCTATTACAACCGACATAGTGGAAACTATTCGGTACTCTTAATAGGGCTAAAATGGTAAAAGACTAATCTAGTTAGAAAGAAGATAAGTCTTCCATCTTAGCTGGCAAAGAGGTTCCTGGAAGAGTCTATGTTCGAAGATATACTCCGAACTAGAGCCCGTCATCATACTTCGAACTTGACTGGATGCATCTCCGAAATTATATATCGGACATCTTCATCTTAATCACCAGTCTTTATCTTGTTGCTACGATAATCTTGAAGATGGAATATTATCTCCCAACAGTAGCCCCTCGAATACGCTTATCTGTTAAATCTTTGATGTTAGGGAAGCAGTATACGCAAGGAAACATATTCATGTGCAGAGATTAACAGACTCAATATACCTCCGAAATGTATAGAGATGCGAACTTCAAATTATTTTCTAGATGAATTGCATTCGAAGTATTCTAGAATTAACTTGGGAAATCCGAAAGTCTTTTTAGACTTGGAAAAAATAGCCGTTGGCTTTCTCCTTCTGACGGAAGTTACATAATGCGTTAATTCCGGAATAAAGTAACGGTCAAGAATGCGAAACGGCATAAGCAAACGGTAAAAATTGAGGTCCGAGCTATAAATAGAGGGCCCGACCCTTTCTTGTACCTTTCCACCGCTTTCGTGCAAACAGACCAACTCTCGAACCCTAGCCTCTCCTTTTCCTTCAAAGCAACCCAAGAGATCTAATGGCGAAAACCAGCTTCAAGGGTCCTGGAACGGCTTCAACCTTGACTCGGCAGCAAGTTGCAGCGGCAGCGGCGGCTGCTACATTGGCAGCGACTGCTCCGACACCTGCAGTAGCAACAATGGCGACAGCGGGGGAAAATCCCCAAAATGTTGGCCATCAAGACCTCTGTCCAGCGTCGACAAAATATATGGATCAATCTTATCATCTAGGGCCTTCAACCTGTAGAAGAGAATGACTTGCGACCGCAGTAGAGGGCAAGATCAGTTCTGGGGTTATGATTTGCAAACCTGGGAAGGAAATCATTCCATCACCGAGACCCGGACAAGTGGTTGTTTTCGAAGCTTTCTTCGAAGCTGGGTTGGGGCTTCCGGCAGTCGACTTTTTAGCGGAGGTATTGGACTTGTTTCATGTCACCCTCCCCCAACTCTCTCCGAATGCGGTAGCACGCCTTGCCATCTTCGAATGGGCGTTGCGAGCCGAAGGTTGTGAAGGAAGAGTGGAGATCTTCGCAGCACTACACAGAGCATCATGTCAACCGAAGACCTTCGTAGACTCCGGAGGTGAAAAGATAGTAGTGGCCTTCAGAAGTATTAACTTCAGACTCCGGGACGAATATGCTCTCCGGTTTCCTGCCAAGGCCATTAATGCTAGATGATATACTGATTGGATCTTGAGATGGTTTTACGCCGAAGTTGGGGCAAGCAGCCGCCTAGCTGGACCTCTGCGAGAAATCCACTTCCAAAAGGAAGCCTTAGTGCACCCGGATCTTGGCCAACTTCGAAGAATTAACAAACTTAACTCGTTTTTTAGCTTCTTCAGCCCCTATAACTTCGGAACAAATTGTGCGGGCTTCGGAGAAGATTTTGGGCGTTCCAACTCCGACCGAGAAAGAATGGAGAATCAAATTGGTTCGAAGTTGGGAACGATCCAACAGAGTATGGGGGCTGCTGGAAATTGCCCCGCCTCCTCTGATGGATTGGGTACCTTCGGAGAAAGGTCCCAAGAAGAGGAAAGCCGAAGGTGGGACTTCGAGCTCCACCAAGACTCCGGTTAAAAAGGTGGCTCGAAAGCCAAAAGTTCCCGCGCCTTCAAGCCCAAGAGCTTCAATCTCCGATTCTCAGGAGAATGAAGGTAGATTGCTCGTGAGGTTCATTGACGAGGATGCAGCTCAAAGTGCTGTACGAATTGACGAAACTGCGAACGTGCCGGAGTCTCAAGAGAATCTTGAGCAAGCGAGGACTCCGGCTGTTCAAGAAGATTTACCTCAGGACGGAGCTCCTGTGGATGAGAGTGAAGTCGAAGTCACTGTAGCTTCGATTCCGGATGAAGCAACAATGACTGTTCAGGAAAATGTTCCGACAGTCAAAGATTTGACGCTTGATTCTGACAAAGATCTTGCCTTTGATCCGCTAAGCAGTCCAATGCTCACCCGCCGCCAAAATGTCGAAGGTAAACTTCGAATAATTCTTTTATCCTTTTTTTAATGCGAAATTATACAATGTATAATACCTTTGTTTTTACAGAGTCCACTTCCATGGAAGAGGTCTGTCCCGAAGATATAGTTCCTAGACCTTCGACAACTTCGGAGCCAATTCCAGGAAACACTCAAATGGGACCTGGAAAAGGTAAAGGGAAGATGGACCCACTCGCTACTCCGAGCTCAGGATCAACTCCGTCTGAGTCAACAGACGAGAGCCAATCTATTGAGGGGGGCCAGTCTACTGGGGCTCCGAAGACCACAGCTCAACACTCTGGACCTTCACCAAACGAAGATGACAAACAACCTTAAGAATGCTCCCCCTTCTAGCTCCTTTCTTGGAGCGAAGAACTGGGCTTCGGACTTTGCTCGAGCCTTTGGATCGAGCTAGTCGCGAAGTCAGGGAGACGGACTTGGTGGCCATTTTGAGCGAGGCGGAGAGTTCGGAGCTTAATGCTGCCATGGAACGCGCAGCATACTAGGTACGAAGTATCAGCAAAACAGAATCAAATTTATATACGAATAATTTCTTACCTTGGTTTTTTCTTTTCGCAGCAAACAGTCTTGGCCCGAGCTGCGAACATCTCCAATGAACGTGGAAACATTCGCCTTCGAGAGGAAAATGCAACTCTTCAACGAAATCTGACTATCTCCGAAGGTCGAGTGGTCCACATGGACAACATGGTTTCAACGGAGCGCAGGGCCAGACAAAGCTTGGAGGCTGCGAACAAGGAGCTCGAAGCAGAAAAAATTGTGCTTCGAGCAGAAATTGAAAAGATGCGGGCGGAGCACGTTACTGCGGGGGCCGAGCTTGTTAGGCTCCGAAAAGAAGCTAGCCAGCTGTTGAATCATAAGAATTCCTTAACTACGGAAGCGGCTAGGCTCTCTGGAGTAATAGAAGAGCTAACTTCGATGAAGGATGCATTAATTGAAGATAAGCTGAAGTCTGAGAAGGTAGCTGCGGAGGTCATGGACCAATTGTTAGGCGTTCTGGAGTACTTCGGTACTACTGGGACGCTTCCTTCGGATGACAACATCTCCCTACTGCGCCGGCTGAAAAGGATTCAAGGAGTAGCGAAGCAAATGAAGACAGCAGGCATTCGTTACGGAGAAATCTCCGGACAAGTGGCTGCCGTTGGTCTACTTCGTTACTACGAAGATCTGGGTCGATCGATAACTCCCAGCGCAGGAGAGGGTCCTATTACCTTCGATGACGACCAGCTTCTTACTCCCTCCGAATGTGTGGCCACTGCTCGGCAAGCCTTTCAAACTTCATGGAGAGCTAAAGGTCGCTCTGCGATTAAGGCCTGGATTGACGAAGGATAACGCCAGAAGCAGGCTCGGTCCCAAGCTTCGAGCAGTCAGCCTCCTCTAAACCCGCAGGTTTAGAATTACCTTAGGATCTTCAACTATGTAAAGCATTATGCTTATGTACATTTATGAATGAAGATTTGTTTATCATGTTTTTAGGCTTTGCCACATATGGAAGATGTCGAAATGTTAGATGTTAACAACGAACTTCGCTTATTATGGGCTACCTTCGATATCTTAAAACTTCACAAGCGTCCTCCATTTCTAATTCCTCGAGATAGTTCTGGAGCAATTACGTATGAAATAAGTAAAGATATACTATCTTGTATTAAAGAGGAAGAAAAAGATGTTAACTTGGAAACTTCGTCTTCTGAAGACATTATATGGTCCGAAGACGAAGATGATGTTCAAAGTAAAAAGGCTGAAGAACTTGGAAGCTGGGAAAGAAGTCCCGAAAGGCTTCGAACTTGGGCCGAGCTTCAACAAGAACAAAAAGACTTTAGAGCTTCGAAGGGAGGTAGAAGAGTTAAACGTAAAGTTGTTAGAACTCCCGGCACTGGAACTAGTCGTTCCAACCCTAGCTCTAGAGATCGAAGAGGTCTTCGATTTCTTCTTGGTATAGATACCAATTTTTCATGATGTAATCATATTTGCTCGAATAATAAATATCGATTTAAAATTGTCTTCCTATTTATTAGCCCCTCTTTTGGCGCAAGCAACTTCAAACTGTGTTCAAAGATGGTTAAGCACAAAGAAAAACTTAGGCGTACAATTTTGGGGGTTCGGAGCCCCTCAGTAATTTAAAGATCTTTTAAAATCTTATAAAATGTCTTCGACTATTTGTAATCTGAAGAATGGCAACTTAGTACCTTCTGTTTTTGAAAAGAAATCACTTGAGATAACTTTCCGGACACTTTAGTGTCTTAGATAATTTGTCACTTTGGACTTTCCTAACAGACATTCGAAGCTCATGGCTCAAACTCTGTTTTGTTTTGGCCTCCTTCGGCTCTTTTTTGCGAATTCTGTCAAACCAGTGGTTTGGAGTTCGCATTGGTCTCTTTGGACTCTTTTTACGGATGTCTACAAGCCGGTGGCTTGGACTCCGCATGATTTGGTCTCCTTGGACTCTTTTTACGGATGTCTACCAGCTGATGGCTTGGACTCCGTATGATGTGGTTTTGGGCTATTTTACGGATGCCTACAAGCCGGTGGCTTGGACTCCGGATTATGTCAACCCTCACGTCGGAAACTTCGAACCAATTGTTCAAAGCCCGAAAATATGATTCAAATTAATGACACTTCCCTCTCGGTCAACTCCACGGTTCCAGTGCGTCCACTCGGAAGATGGAAGTTTATGAGGGGTAGGCACTATCTGAACCATATGCTTTATTAATTCTGAAGATGATTACAAATGATTACAAGAAGCCCCTATGCGAAGTATCGCTTTATGTGCTCCGCATGCCAAGTATGTGCTAACTCTTCACCTTCCAAATTAGCTAATTTAAATGAGCCAGGACGTCCTGAACGAACAATTAAGTATGGACCTTCCCATTTATTTCCTAATATTCCTGGCGTTATGATGCTTCGTAAAACGAGATGACCCAGTCTAAGCTCATTGATCTTAACCTTCAGGTCAAACCAAGCCTTCGTCTGCTGATGATACTTTGATAAATTGGCTACAGCTCGAAGTCTTGTCTACTCTGTTAAATCCAGCGAAGCTTGTCTTTCTCCTTCAATCTCCGGTTCGGTGCTACGAAGTGATCCTCCTTTGAGCTCCGTTGGAGTCATAGCTTCATCTCCGAATAGCAATCTGAATGGAGTGAAACATGTGGACCTTGTTTGTGTAGTCCGAATGGACCATAAAATCTTCGGAAGTTCTTCGGTCCACAGTCCTTTTGCTAATCCTACTATCCTTTGATTTAGCCCTGACAAAATATTTTCATTGGCTCTTTCTACAGCTCCATTAGACTGAGGATGCCTCACTGCAGCAAAACATAACTGGATGCCTAAATCTTCGCATAACTTTCTGAAAGGTTCTGCATCGAACTGTGTTCCATTATCAACTATGAGTTGTCTAGGCACTCCGAACCAGCAAATGATACTTTTCAAAAGAATTTCTGTACATTGTTAGAAGTGATAGCTGTTAAGGGCTCTGCTTCTACCCACTTAGAAAAATATTCAATAGCTACCACTGCAAACTTTAAATTTCCTTTAGCTACTGGAAAGGGACCAATCAAATCCATACCCCATCTGGCCATGGGCCATATCGGAGCAATAACTTGAAGAGCTGTTGGTGGGCGATGACTCCATCGACCCATCCACTGACATCATTGGCATGTGCGGACTAAGTTCTCCGCATCTGCTACTATCGTAGGCCAATAAAGCCCCTAGCGAAGTGTTTTTCCTGCCAAAGCTCGAGGGGCCAAATAGCTACCGCAAAGCCCTTCATGAATATCTCGAAGAATATCTTGGCCTTCGGTTTGGGATATACATCGGAGTAAAGGGGAACATACTCCGGCCTTGTATAAAATACCGTTGATTATTTGATAATTCCTGGCTCTGAGTTTCAATCTTGAAAACTGTGGCTCTTCAAACGAATTTGCTCCTCCTTGCAAAAGTTTGATGATCGAATTTCTCCAATCTGTACTTGTAATGCAAAGAATCTCTGTGGGTTGAATTTGTGGCACCGAAGGTGTACTGAGCTCCTCATAAAAAGCCTCTTCTGGTATATCCATAGCTCCGGCTGCAGCTTTTGCTAAGATGTCCGCTTGCACATTTTCTACTCTTGGTATACTCCGAATGGAATACCCTTGAATTGTGCTTTGATCATACGGAGTTCTTATAAGTATTTTGCAAGCTATGGATGCCGAACTTGAAAACTTTTATCTACGTGCCCTGCTACTATTTGAGAATCTGTCTTTATAACAACTCTTGTAGCCCCTAGAGCACGTGCTTTTCGGAGTCCCAGTAAAATCCCTTCATACTCCGCTATATTATTGGTAGACTTAAAGTTGAGTCTTGCGGAGTACATTGCTCTTTGCCCTAAAGGCGAAATTAAAACTGCTCCAACACCTGCTCCGGATGCTTGGAAAGCACCATCAGAAAAAACAGTCCAAATTCCTTCACTTGACTTCTCCGGAACCCACGTTGCAGGGGGGAGTCCATTCTGCTACAAAATCTGCTAAGACTTGCGATTTGATTCCTGTCCTTGCCAGAAAGGATATGCCGAAGGGTGCTAGTTCAACTGCCCACTTTCCAATTCTTCCAGTGGAATCTTTACTTCGGAGCATATCTCCCAAAGGATACGAAGTTGGTACAATTACATTATGAGCTAAAAAATAATGTCTCAGTTTCCTCGAAGCCATTATCAGAGCATAAGTGAACTTTTCGAGCTCGGAATACCTTGTCTTCGCTCCTGATAATGCTTCGGACAAAAAATAAACTAGATTTTGTACCAACTTCCCATTGAAATCCATTTTCTAACAAGGACTGCGCTGACAGCAGAGACTGTAGCTGCAAGGTAAAGGAGTAGGGTTTCGTCCGCAGTAGGCACCATGAGTGTAGCAAGATTACTGAGATACTCTTTAATATCTTCGATGCTTTTCTGACACTCCGGTGTCCATGCAAGATCTTCGGACCCTTTCAATGCTTTAAAGATGGGCAAACTTCTCTCCGCAGACCTTGCCAAAAACCTGCTAAGTGCTGCCAGACGACCAGTCAGCTTTTGCACTTGCTTTAAATTTTCTAGAGGAGCCATCTTCTGTAGCGCAGTTATATGAGTAGGGCTAGCTTCAATCCCTCTGCTTGAAACTAAATACCCTAACAACTTCCCAGCCTTAGCTCCAAAGATACATTTCTCGGGGTTAAGACGAATCCCACATGCCCGAAGGCTATTAAATGTTTCTGCTAAGTCTAGGCTATGTTGGTGCTTTAAAGCACTCTTTATTACAATATCATCCATATAGGCCTCTACATTGCGACCTAATTGATGACCCAGAGCCTTAGCAACTAACCTCGAAAAAGTAGCCCCAGCATTTCTTAAGACAAAGGGCATTCTTACATAACAAAATACTCCTGAGGGAGTTACGAAGCTTGTCTTGATTTCATCTTCGCGTTTCAACCATATTTGATGATAACCTGAGTACGCGTCAAGGAAGTTTAATAACTCCGAACCTGAAGTGGAGTCGACCAATTAATCAATTCGGGGCATGGGGTAGGGGTCACGAGGGCATGCTTTATTCAAGGATGTGAAGTCAATGCACATGCGCCACTTCCCGGAGGATTTCTTCTTGACGAAGACTGGGTTGGCTAACCATTCTGTGTGAGCCACTTCTCTGATAATCCCAGCCTTCAACAATTTTTCAACTTTGTCTTTTGCGAGAACAACTCTTTCTGCAGACATTTTTCGGAGTCCTTGCCGAACAGGCCGGGCCTTCGGGTTTACGAGTAAACTGTGCTCAATAATATCCCGATTGACTCCGGTGATGTCGTCGTCAGACCAAGCAAAGACATCTAAATTCTCTTCAATTACTTTTTCTAAGGAGGTAGCAACTTCTGGAGGTAAATCTTTACCAAATTGAAATGAATATTCTTTACCATTTTTAACAATAACCTTCGTTGCAATCTCCCCTTCAGGACTTGGTCTTGGGAAGGATTTCTTCGAAGATTCGCTAGGAGCAGAAAAATTTTCTTGATTGTCTTGTACACTATTCACTTGTCTTGGATCAAGAGGGGGGCCATGACCATACTCCGCTCTTCAGGCGGTAGCTTGATCTCTGAAGATAGTGAGCGCTCTCGCTTGTGTGGGCATCTTCATGCACAAGTAATTGTGGTGTGCCACAGCTCCGAACCGATTTAACATGCCTCTTCTGAAGATGACGTTGTAGGCATATGGAGCATCCACGACGTCGAAGATTACTTCCTATGTCCTGGCTAACAATCCTTCTTCGCAGGTAACTTCCAGGCCAATTTGGCCGAGTGCATCAAGCGGAGGTCCTGCGAAGCCTTGCAAAGGACGAGCCGCTGGAAGAAGGTGCTTTCTGGAGATGCATAATTGATCGAAGGCTTGACCAAAAATAATGTCTGCCGAACTCCCTCTGTCAATTAGCACTCTTCGAACCTCAGTTCCTGCAATGTCG
This sequence comes from Zizania palustris, assembly GCA_019279435.1. Lineage (NCBI taxonomy): Eukaryota > Viridiplantae > Streptophyta > Magnoliopsida > Poales > Poaceae > Zizania > Zizania palustris. Next base: position 55,720,891 of record JAAALK010000290.1, on the reverse strand, counting down.
GTAGTAATGACAAGTGGGTCTGCATGTGGAAATTTAATGCCAGCTGCATCCTCTGCAGAAAAAGATATTGGCACATGGGACCATTCAGGCATAGCAGTTGTAGACGACAAAGTTCCAATGTGCCCCACTTCTCGTACATACTCTCATCTCTGCCTTTTTGACATGCTTCTGAGAGTACCTCCTCCGGAGATAGGGAGGACTACTCTTTTTCCTCGGTCTTGCCCCTCTTCTTGCTTCGGAGGTGGCATAATATTGACCACCGGAGGGCGTCTTGCAGCTTCAAAGTTTTCTATCCGCGCCACAGCCTGGACTGGCTCCGGACGCACTTCAGCTGGAACTCGGTCAGTAGTACCTCGACCCGAAGTTCTCTCTAGATATTCTCCTCTCAAGGCAAGTATAGCTTTGCACGCATCAGTTGCGTGACTTCGGTTTTCACCATGAATACAGTAGAAAAGGGTCTGGCCCTTGCCAGCCGGTTTCCCTGGCGGCCTCCAGCCGCTGACCTTGTTTCCCGAAGGTTGTGGAGCTCTTTGGGCAAACTTCTGCGGGGGTGCAATGTTCAGAACTTCTGAACGAGGATGCTTTTGCCCCCTTCTCCTATCATGCTGAACTTCGAAGACAGGTTCCCGCGGCTGTGCCGAAGTTTTCACTTCCAATTTTACTTCCTGTAGTATGGACGGAGTAGCTGCAGTTCTCTGAAGCCAGCCCTCTTCTGACCTTGCATATTCTTCAAAATAGGACATCAGCTGAGAAACAGAAGATATGCTTTTCCGGTGGAGTTTATCAAGGAGGCCTGGATGAATGACTCCTTCCCGAGCTGCGTCAACTACTGAAGACGTAGTTAACCCTCGGATCTGCGACTTCGTATGAGCGAAGCGCTTGAAGTATTGTCTTAAGGTTTCTCCAAGGAGCTGCTTCACCTGGAAAAGACTTCCCGTCGACATTGGAGGCACGAAGGTGCCTTGGAAGTTACTCACGAACTTTTTCTTCAATTGTCCCCATGAACTGATTGATCCTGATTTTAAAGACCAGAACCATCGCAAAGCTACTCCCTGAAGAGCTAGGGGGAAATATTTTGCCATGGTGTCCCGCACTCCTCCACTGGCTTCAATCACCAAAGCATAAGATCGGACAAATTCTCTAGGATCTTCATCTCCGGCATACTTGCAAAGCTTCAAAGTCTTAAACTTCGGGTCGAAGCGAACTTTTTGCAGTTCAGGATGCAGCGGAGATTCGGTATCAAAGGAGGCGTTCTCCGGGGCTTTAGGATATATAGGTTCGTCTTCTTCAGGCACTTCTAGAATAACTGGGATGGCTTGAGAGCGAAGCCTATTTGCAGCTTCTTGCCGCCATTTCACTACTTCAGCTTGGAGACTAGCTATTTGAGTGGCCATATCACCAAGTTTGTCTTCATCTCCTCCGGAAGGATCTTCCGGGTCTTGAGAACTGTAAGGATCAGTTCGGAGTGGAACTTGAGGTGGAAGAGGAACTCCGGGTGGTCGAAGTATAGATGGAGTTGGCGGAGGAACTCCGTATGCTCGAGGAATAGGAATCCCTTCCGGAGTTTGAGGTGGAGAAAACGTCGAAGGTCCTCCGATCTCAACTGTGTCTGGAGATATCACTTCGGAGGTCCGAGGGGACCTCCGAACAGGGTTACCAGTTGCGCTCCGGTTAGGAGGCATGGTGTAAGAAGTTGGTAGAGAACGAAGTTTCTTGGACTAAGTTCCCCACGGACGGCGCCAACTGTTGACGTAAAAGATTACGCTAACAGGTTTCTGAAGATTAGAAACTAACAAACGGAGTGTTTGCGAAGAAAACTATTCCAAGCCTCCGAAAGGATAATAACTTAGAATAGATTGAAAGTGTGTATTGAATAACTTGTATTCGGTCCTCATTACAGGGTAAAACGGGGGGTATTTATAGGCCCAAACATTAAGGAAAAGACCTTTTTACCCCTCTATTACAACCGACATAGTGGAAACTATTCGGTACTCTTAATAGCGCTAAAATGGTAAAAGACTAATCTAGTTATAAAGAAGATAAGTCTTCCATCTTAGCTGGCAAAGAGGTTCCTGGAAGAGTCTATGTTCGAAGATATACTCCGAACTAGAGCTCGTCATCATACTTTGAACTTGACTGGATGCATCTCCGAAATTATATATCGGACATCTTCATCTTAATCACCAGTCTTTATCTTGTTGCTACGATAATCTTGAAGAAGGAATATTTTCCCCCAATAGAAGGTATCAGATTTTCTGCTAGGCTACGTGCGGTTTTTGATTAAGGTGTGTAGGAAGTAGTGTTTGTTATATGGAGAATAAAAAAATTCCCAAATCGGGAAATATTGCTCTCTTCCGTGCGCCGCGCTGCACACCTCCACGCTCGGCACTTTAGCCCAATCCCTTACCTTCTCCCGATGCCCTAGCTATGCGCCTCCACCTCTACTCTCCGCCACCTCCACCGCTGCCTTCTACTCCGCACCATGTGCACCCACCCTTGCGGCCTCGACTCCAGCCGTGCGGAGCACCTCCAGCAATCTCCTCCATCACCGGTGCCAACGATCCAATATGCTCGGATAGTGATCCTAAACGTTTATGTAATGTCAATCTCTGCTATTCATGCATGCTCAGCTAGGTTTGGTGTCAATTGTGTGTGAGAAAGAATTGAATGTGACGCCACTTGCACAGAGATAAGTTGTCACGTCATGACCAAAGTTGGATGCGCATGGATAAGTCAACCTCTGAGTGGCAAGAACATTTCAAGAAATTTTTTGATGACACATTTGAAGGTACAAGTAAAGAAGACACTATAGCTTGTCCATGTTCAAGGTGTCGTGGCATGTCATTTATGAACAAAATGGATTTTCTAGTTCATTTGCTGATGAAGAGGTTTGATGAAAGTTTCATCCAGGAATGTCAACCTTGAGATGATCATGATGATACAGATTGCAATGATGATGATGCAATAGGTGATGGTCCTCCTGTGCATAATCAGGTGGCTTCACTAATTAGGGGTGGAATCATGTAGATAACAAGTTTATAAACTTTGCAATGGATCCACGCAATGTTCGGCTTGTTCTTGCATCTGATGGGTTCAATCCATTTGGTATGTTGAATGTGACATATACTACGTGGCAAGTGATATTGATGCCGTATAACTCCCCTCCTTGGTTATGTTTGAAACAATCGTATTGGATAATGTCGATGTTGATTCCTGGTCCAAAATCTCCTGGGATGAATATTGATGTGTACATGCAGCCCCTAATTGATGAGCTAAAGGATCATTGGGAGAATGGTGTTGAAACTTAGGATGCAAAGGCAAAGAATAATTTTAATCTACATGCAATTTTACTTTGGACAATTAATGATTTTCCCGCATATGCTACGCTATCAGGTTGGAGCACAAAAGGTAAGTTTGCATATCCCTACTGCCACAAGGACACTGACTACTTGTGGCTAAAATATGGCTCCAAGCATTGCTACCTAGGACATCGCCGTTTTTTGCCTTTAGATCACAAGTGGCGAAAGAAGAAAGTTAGTTTCAATAATGAGGCTAAAAGAAGGGAGGCTCCAGTTCCCCTCACTAGACAACAAGTGCTAGCGTATTATGAGAGTTCTGAGCAAGTGAAATTTGGGTTGCATACAAGAAAGAGAAAGCAGTGTGAGGAAGAAACTATATGGCACAACTGGAGGAAGAAGAGCATTTTTTCAATTACCTTATTGGGAATCATTGCTCATAAGACATAATTTGGATGTCATGCACATCGAGGAAAATATATGTGAGAGCATACTAGGGACTTTGCTTGACAAGAAAGGTAAATATAAGGACAGTGAAAACGCTCATCTTGACATGAAACATTTGTGTATAAGGAAGGATCAACATCCTGTTGTGGAGAATGGTAATTATACTTTGCCACCAGTGTTGTACACTTTAGGCAAGGATGAGAAGACAACTCTATGAAATTTTTTTGAAGGAGTGAAGATGCCTGATGGATATGCCTCCAATATCAGGAGATGCGTGGAAGTCAAGGGGTGTAATTTGTCCGGAATGAAAACTCACGACTACCATGTTGTTCTGCAGAAACTATTGCGTTTAGTGGTACGCAACATATTGCCTGAAGATGTAGTGATCGCATTGATTCAGCTTAGCAAATTCTTCAACTTAATATGTTCAAAGGAGTTGCTGAAAAAAGACACTGAGTAACTGGACAACATGATTAGAGAGGCCCTTTGTCGGCTTGAGATGATATTCCCACCTGCATTTTTGACATAATGATGCATTTGCCTGTGCATCTTGCTGAAGAGGCTAGACTTGGAGGACCTGTGTGCTATAGATGAATGTATCCAGTTGAGAGGTATCTACATACGCTAAAAGGCTATGTGAGGAACAAAGCGTACCATGAAGGTTCAATAGCCGAGGGATACATATCAGAGGAGTGTCTGACATTTTGCTCTCGCTTCTTTGAAGATGATAAGACCAAGCTTAATAGACCAGAGCGTCATGAAAGTGCTGCCGTTATAGAGCCGTCATCTAGGTTGAGTGTATTTGGGAGCATTGACTACAACAGGAATGGATGTACCATGGAGATAGTTGATCCAGATGAGTTGAAGCGGATGAGGCACTACATAGTAACAAATTGTGATGAGGTGAACCATGGATGAAGTAAGTACTGTTGTTAGCCTTTCGATGTCTATCGTCATTGTTTTATTAATTACATGTTTTCATACTTTTTTGATTCTTTGCAGTGAGATTTGGACGAACTCTGGATAATAAATCAAAGGAATATTGAAAAGCGTCATAAGGACCAATTTGTTGAATGGTTTCAACGTAAAGTAAGTTTATGAAAAATAAATCCATAGTTCTTGGTAGTTATTGGTTTTGGAATCATTTTATTAACTGGTATTTTTTATGTTGTTTGTAATGCACATCCACAAGGCAAAACAAGTGAGTTGATATATGCCTTCTCACGTGGGCCAGACCATCAGGCACGTGTGTACAATAGATGCTACATAGATGGGTTTCTGTTCCGGACGACCGCTATGGAGAACAAATTATGTACTCAAAATAGTGGAGTTATTGTTAACGGCAATGATAGTACAAACAATATGGACTGGTATGGTGTGATTAAAAAGATAATCTCTCTAGATTTTGTAGATGAGAAGGAAGTGGTGCTCTTCTAGTGTGACTAGTTTGATTTACCTGCAAGCACTAAGAGCAACGGCAGATGTTACAGTAGGGATTAATATGGGATTATTGATATTCATAATTCTCATTTTCGTTACTTAGATGATCCTTATATCTTGGCAACACAAGCAGAGCAGGTGTTTTATGTGAAGAATGTGAAAAAACTAGATTGGTGCAGTGTTGTTATGATGAAACCCAGAAATATTTTTGTAGGTCTTCAAAGTGATGAAGAAATTGATATAGACTCAATTGATGTTGGTGTGGAAGCTATGAATGTTTCAGGGAGACAAGGAGAATTGACAAATTGAGTAAGGGCAGACATTGAAGGCGTTAGTGGTGATGCATCTGTCATTGAGACGACGATGGCTAAAACTATAAAAGAACCGAGGGATGAGGACTTGGGAGATGAAGATGAAGATGATGATGTCGATGACGATGATTTGGTTGATGGAGTTGTTGCTAAAATGATTTTTTTGTATAAATAAAGATTATTATTCACTCAATTTTGTAATGCTATGTAATGACATGTACAACATAATTGTTTTGTGCTCATTTCAGCAACTAAAACTTCAGAATGTGCAAACTCCATTTCAGAGTCCAAAACTTCATAATCTGTACATTTTAGAGTCCAAAACATCAAAGTCCAAACTCAATTTTCAATGTTCAAAATTTTAGAATCTAGAAAATCCATTCCAAGATTCCAAAACCTCAAATTCTGGCAACTCCATTTTAGAATGTGGCAACTCCAGTTCACATTGAAAATGTTAAGAATATGGACATTGAATCAAGTTTTCATACATAGCTCCATTGTACTGAATTAACACATAATAAGTAGGCACTGAATTAACTAAGTAGTGATAGCTCCATGGTTGATGCCCAAAAGTGTGCTGCATCCATCATTTCCTGAAGAGCTTCTCAATCAGTGCATCAATCTTCATAGTGAGGACATGCAGCTTATCACTCAATGCATCGATTTTATCATTGAGGACATGAAGCTTCTCACTCACATCGATTTTATCAAAAGATATCTCTCTCTTATTTCAGCCTTCCGAATTAACCCACAACAAGATCAGGGCTCCTTTGGAACGTAGGTGTTGGCGTAAAAGATTAGGCTAACAGGTTTCTAGAGATTAGAAACTAACAAATGAAGTGTTTGTAAAGTAAACTATTTCAAGCCTCCGAAGTTCATAATAGCTCAAAACAGTTCGAAGATGTGTATTAAATAACGTGATATTCCGTCCTCATTACAGGGTAAAACGGGCGGTATTTATAGGCCCAAACATTAAGGAAAAGACCCTTTTACCCCTCTATTACAACCGACATAGTGGAAACTATTCGGCACCCTTAATAGGGCTAAAATGGTAAAAGACTAATCTAATGAGAAAGAAGATACGTCTTCCATCCTAGCTGGCAGGAAAGCTCTCGGAAGAGTCCAAGTTCGAAGATATACTCCGAACTAGAGTTCGCCTCCATACATCGAACTTGATCCAACGTACTCCCGAAGTTAGATGCTAGAAACCTTTGATTCAATCACCTGCCTTTGTCTTGTTATAGCAATAACCCTGAAGATGAAGTATTTTCCCCCAACAGTAGTCCCTCGAATACGCTTCTCCGCTAGATCTGTAACGTTAGGAGAGCAGTATACACAAGAAAAATAATCATGCGTAGGGGTTAACAAATTTAATCAACCTCTAAAATATGCGGAGATTCAAAACTTCGAATCAACTTCTAAGAACGTTATATTCGAACTATTTTTAGAATTAACTTAAGAAGTTTGAAAGCTATCTTAGACTTAGAAGAAATAGCCATTGGTTTCTTCCTTTCAGCGGAAGTTACGCTATGTGTTAACTTTGCAAGGAGCAACGGTCAAGAATCCGAAACGGTAAACGTAAACGGTAAAAAATCGTGGGCCTGGGCTATAAATAGGGGACCCAGACCCTTCCCGAATACCCTTCTCACCACTTTACTGCAAACAAGACCTAGCCTCCAATATCTTCTCTAGCAATCCGTGCGATTTCATGGCGAAGACAAGCTTCAAGGTCCCTGGGGCAGCCTCAGCCCTTGCCCGGCAGCAGGCTGCGGCCGCAGCGGCGGCAGCGGCATCAACAACATCAGCAACACCCTCAGCGACAACGACTCCGACGGCATCAGTAGCAGCACCAATGGCGGTACCAGGAAGAAATCCCTAAAATGTTGGTCCTCACGATCTCCTCCCCGCATCATCGAAGTATTCGGACCAGTCTTATCAACTGGGACCATCTACCTGCAAGAGGGAATCGCTCGCAGCAGCAGTGGAAGGAAAAATTAGTTCGGAGATCATAATCTGCAAACCTGGAAAGGAGGCCATCCCTTCGCCAAGGCCTGGACAAGTGGTAGTCTTTGAAGCTTTCTTCGAAGCGGGGTTAGGACTTCCGGCAGTCGACTTCTTATCGGAGGTGCTGGATTTATTTCACGTCACCCTCCCCCAACTCTCTCCGAACGCAATAGCGCGCCTTGCCATATTCGAATGGGCGTTGCGAGTTGAAGGCTATGAAGGAAGAGCAGAGATCTTCGCAGCACTGCACATGGCATCTTGCCAACTCAAGACTTACATAGGATCCGGAGGTGAAAAGATCATGGTGGCATTCGGAAGCATCAACTTTTGGCTTCGGGATGAGTATGCTCTAAGATTTCCAGCGAAGGCCATCAATGCCAGATGGTACACAGATTGGATCCTCCGGTGGTTTTATGCCGAAGTTGGGGCAAGCAGTCGTCTGACCGGACCCTTGCAAGACATAAACTTCCGAAGGGAAGCCCTAGTTCATCCGGATCCTGGCCAACTCGAAGCTCGCCTCAACCTGCTGAAAAGAATTAGTCGCCGCTTGAGCATGCGGGACCTAGCGGAGGAGTTAATCGGACTACAAATTCCTCCGCTGATGGCCAACTGGCCTATCACCTTCGAAGAATACCTGGAGGGAGGACTCCGAAAAATTTCTTCGAACTCGAGCCCTGTAGGTAGCTTCGAAAACAATATGTTCTATATACATTTATGTGATGAAATGACTAATGCCAACTTATCTTTCAGCTTCTCAAGCCCTCATGACTTCGGAGAAAATTGTTCGAGCTTCGGAGAAGATTCTAGGAGTTCCAACTCCGGCTGAGAAGGAATTGAGAATGAAGCTAGTGGGTAATTGGGAGCGACTCAACCGAGTATGGGGGTACTCGGAGTTGCTCCCCCTCCTCTTCCGGATTGGGTGCCTTCAGAGCAAGGGCCGAAGAAGAGGAAAGCGGAAGCCGGAACTTTGGCTCCTGTTAAGACTCCGTCGAAGAAGGTAGCCCGAAAGCCAAAAAACGTGGCGCCTTCAAGTCCGGTGGCTTTGGTCTCGAATTCCTTTGAGGACGAAGGAACACTCCTTGTTAACTTGATTAACGAGGATGAAAACCAGGCGGGTGCAAACACTGGCGCCGCCGCAAGCGTGCCAGACATTCCGAGTAGGTCCGAGCAGGCTGAGACTTCGGCAATCCAGCCAGACTTGCCGCATGAAGAAGCCCCTACGATTGAAGGCGGAGTCGAAGTTGCTGCTGAGCCAGCTCCGATTCTAGATGAAGAGATGACTGTAGCTCCAAGAGAGGCTCCGACAGTCTAACCTTCGGTCCTGAACTTTGAATCTGACGAAGACTTCGGGGTAGCTTTTGACCCTCCAAGAAGCCCCATGCTCACCCGCCGACAGGAATTGGGAGGTAAACTTCGCACGATCCCTTTTTTTCTTTTCCCTGCAAAATTATGCATATATAATACCTTTGTCTCAGCAGGGTCCGCTCCTATGGAAGTGGTTCCTCCCAAAGATACGGTGCCTGGGACCTCAATAACTCCGGAGCCAATTCCAGAAGTCACCCAAATGGGACCTGGAAAAGGTAAAGGCAAAATGGACCCCTTCCCTGCTCCAAACTCAGGATTAACTCCGTCTGAATCAACAGACGGGGGTCAATCTACGGAAGGAGGAAAATCTACCGAAGTGTCTGAAGATGCAGCCCAGCGCTCTGACCCCTCACCGAACAGGTACGACCAGAGGGCCCTATCTATGCTCCCTCTTCTAGCTCCTTTCTTGGAAGCGAAGGACCGAGCTTCGGACTTTGCTCGAGCCTTTGGATTGAGCTAACCGCGAAGTCCGGGAGACAGACTTAGTGGCCATCCTTAGCGAAGCTGAGGGTTTGGAGCTCAATGCCACCTTGGAACGGGCAGCATACCAGGTACGAAGTATCTACAAAAAAATTAATCTCTTACAAATAATTTCTCACCTTGCTTTTTCCTCTTCGCAGCAAATAGTTCTGGCTCGAGCCACGGCTGTCTCGAACGAGTGTGGAAGCCTACGCCTTCAGGAGAAGATTATTGCTCTCTAGAGGAATCTTAACATCTCCGAAGGTCGAGTTTCCCACTTAGATGAAATGGTTTCAGCGGAGCGGAGGGCAAGACAAAATTTTGAGGCTGCGAATAAAAAGCTCGAAGCGGAACAAATTGTGCTTCGAGCAAAGATAGAAAAAATGCGGGCAGAGCACGCTACGACGGGGGCTGACTAGTCAAGCTCCAAGAAGAAAAGACAAAAGCTGCGGAGGAGGCTAGCAACTTTCTTAGCCAGAAGAGTGCTCTGGCTACGGAAGCAGCTAGGCTCTCCGCTGTGGTGGATGAGCTGACTTCATCAAAAGACGCTTTAATTGAAGATAAGCTGAAATTGGAGAAGGTAGCTGTGGAAGTCATGAACCATATCCTAGGTGTTCTAGAGTACTTCGGTACTACAGGGACACTACCTTCGAATGACAATGTCCCCCTGCTGCGATGGCTAAAAATGATCCAAGGAGCTGCGAAGATGATGAAGACAACAGGCATTCAGTATGGAGAGATCTCCGGCCAAGTGGCTGCTCTCGGAATACTTCGCTACTACGAAGATCTAGGATTATTGATAACGCCAGACTCAGAGGCGGCTCCCATTACCTTCGATGAAAACAAGCTTCTTAATCCTTCTGAAGACATGGCCGCAGCTTGGCAAGCCTTCCAAGCTTCGTGGAGAGCCGAAGGTCGCACTGTGATCAAGGCTTGGATCGATGAAGGGCAACGCCAGAAGCAAGCTCGATCTGAAGCCTCGAGCAGCCAGCCTCCGCCGAACCCGCAGGTCTAGCATTGTTTTAGGATCCCGACTATGTAAAAAATTATGCTTTCATACATTATGAATAAAAATTTACTTATGTTTTTAGGCTTCTCAACCCCGTATGGATGATGTCGAAGTGTTAAACGTTACCGAAGAACTCTGCCTGCTATGGGCTACCTTCGAACTTTTAAAACTTCATAAACGACCTCGATTTTTGATTCCTCGAGATAGCTCCGGTGCAATTGCGCCCGAAATATGTAAAGATATATTATCTTATATTAAGGAGGAAGAAAAAGAGGTTAACTTGGAAACTTCGTCTTCCGAAGACATTGCATGGTCCGAGGATGAAGGTATTGCTGAAGATCAAGGGAAAAAACCTGAAGAACTTCGAAGCTGGGAAAGAAGCCCCGAACGACTTCGAACTTGGGCTGAACTTCAACAAGAATAGAAAGATTTTAGAGCTTCGAAGGGAGGTATATGAATTAAACGCGAAGTTGTTAGAACTCCCGGCTCTGGAACTAGTCGTTCCGGGTTTAGTGGTAACTCTAGAGATCGAAGGGGTCTTCAATTCCTTCTCGGCATAGACACCGATTTTGGTGATGTAATTGTAATTTGTTCGAATGACAAATATCGATTTTAAAATTCTCTCCTTAATTCCCAGCCCCTCTTTGGGTGTAAGCAACTTCAAACTATAGTCAACGATGGTTAGGAACAAAGAAAAACTTAGGAGCACAATTTTGGAGC
>JAAALK010000290.1:55622780-55709740 GCA_019279435.1 Zizania palustris | reverse complement strand
TGCATGACACTGTAATGTGATTCTCTTACTGTTTGGTAGCTATTGTCTCGTATGATTTTCCTGCCTTTAGTTCCTTTTCCGATGAGTCTTCCATGGTATCGGGACATGGGAACTCCTATTGGTTTTCCATCTCGTATGTAATCTTCGTAGCACTCAATGACTTCCTCAGTCGTGTAGCCTTCTACCATGGAACCCTCTAGATAAGCATGATTTCGTACGTAACCCTTGAAGATAACCATAAGATGCTCGTACGCATACATATTATGCAGGTAAAAATATATTAAAACAACGTAAAAATGTATACAAGAGATGTATAATTGTGAGGAGGGTCATATTTGTTCATTTGGGAGAAAGAAACACTATAAATGGAAGAATATTTGAAAATTTCTATTCACAAACTCTAAATTAGTAAAACTCTAATAACTCATTATATACATGATTAAATACAAAATAAATGTGATATTCAGCATGGATTTACCTCCTAGAACGAAATCCTTCAAAAGAAATGAAAACAAAGCATCCCGCCTATTTTTCAAGATTTTTGTCGCCATTGTACGAACCAAATTGCGAACTCCGGTACCCTCGGGCTCGGGGAGGAAGAAGGGGTATTTTTATAGCCAGAATAGTAGTGGTGGTCGCAAGTGATGTCATCAATACATTAGTGGCAGACAATGTAGGAGTGGCGGCCCATTTTCTAGCCCGCCACTACTACTGGATACAGTAGTGGCGGTCGGTGCTGACGTCATCAGTGACCACCACTACTAGTGGCTATACTAGTGGCGGTCGGTGCTGACATCAGCACTGGCTGCCACTAGTAGTGGCGGTCACTAGCCTGGTACCACTGTAGTGGCGGGCCTCAAATAGCCCGCCACTACAGTGTTTTTGCCCAACGCCACTACAATGGCAGTTTGTAGTAGTGTATTTTTTGTGCATATATTAAAAAATAATACATTGTCTGCGCTCATTAAATGCAACCATCAGGTGCATCATATCAATTCATTTTTGCATGCCATTGCCTCTGAGATGACCTTATTTTATTAGCCCTCCCTTCAACCGGCCCAAGGTGTTATCCTTTATTCTGCGCCTCATCTGGTTCCAGAAGCATTAGTGTTCTACTTCGCCTGCTAACTTGGTTCTCCCGTCTCTCCAACTCACCCGATGCAGTTCCTTTCCTTTTCCCATACTAGTTCTTCGTCATCGGCTCCTCCGATCCTTTCCACATGGCTAATTTCTTTACAAACCCCCTCTCTTTTCTCCCGTTTAGTGTCGCCTTTGACGATGACGGTTGCCCCGTGCGTCGCCAGCACAATAATGTTTCCATTTCCGGCCATGTGGTGGCATCTCATGAGGAGTTCGCCATTGCCTCATGATATGGCATCTTTGGTGAGGTCGAGCATGAAGCTCTTCTTCACACCATTCACCAGCACTTCGTCGATACTTTGCGACTACGGGTGGCCAGATACAACATCCATCCCCTGGGTGTTGGCATCTTCCAGATGGAAACCGTTTTTGAAAGAGACCGGCTTGTTTTGCACAGTCCGTACGATATCGCCGACCGCTTCGTTCGGGTGGTAAAGCACGACAAAGGTGTCAACTACCGCTTGTCGCCTTTTGCTCGCTTGGGTTGGGTTATGTTTCTTGGCTACCCGTTAGATTTCAAAGAACTAAATTTCATTCAACAAGCGTGTGCATCTTTCGGCAAGTTAGTCTACTAGCATGATTGAGACCCTAGTCTATCGCGAGTGTTGGTGAAGGTGTTGTTCAACAATCCTACTGTTGGCGTAAAAGATTACGCTAACAGGTTTCTGTAGAAAAGAAACTAACAAACGAAGTGTTTGCGAAGCAAACTGTTCTAAGCCTCCGAAAGGATAATAACTTAGAATAGTTCGGAAGTATGTATTGATTTTCTTGTAATCGGTCCGTATTACAGGGTAAAATGGGGGGTATTTATAGGCCCAAACATTAAGGAAAAGACCTATTTACCCTTCTATTATAACCGACATAGTGGAAACTATTCGGTACCCTTAATAGGGCTAAAATGGTAAAAGACTAATCTAATGAGAAAAAAGATAAGTCTTCTGTTTTAGCTGGCAGAAAAGATCCTGAAGGACTTTGGTTCGAAGACATACTTCGAACCAATGCCTGCCTTCGGGCTTCGAACCAGGTTCCATGCACCTTCGAAGATGGCCTTCGGACAATCTTCGAACTGGTTGGCTGTCTTCATGCTGCTTTGGCAATAACCCTGAAGATGAGATATTTCCCCCCAACAGTAGCCCCTCGAATACGCTTCTCCGTTCGACCTGTAACGTTAGGAGAGCAGTATACGGAAAGAAAAGATAACCAATCATAGGGGTTATTGATTTTTGTTTTATCTTCGAAATACATGAAGATATGAACTTCGAATCAGTCATAAGGTAATTGCTTTTCGAACTATCTTAGAACTGATTCAGGAAGTTCGAAAGTCTTTTTAGACTTAGAAAATATAGCCGTTAGTTTCTGTTTCTAACGGAGTTATACGAAGCGTTATTTTCGGAGGAAAATAACAAGTGGGAATGCGAAAGGGCAGAGCCGAAACGGTAACAAACGGAAAGTTAGACTATAAATAAAGAACTCCAAACTTACTCGATTACCTTTTCACTGCTTGTTCCCAGTCAAAAACCTTTTGAGCCCTTTGAGTTCTTAAGCCCTAGCTTTCGAGTTCTTGAGTCCTAGTCCCCACTCTCTCAGATCGATCCAGTCATTGCGATGGCGAAGACCAAGGGCTCTGCACCTCCTTCGACCTTGGCTCGTCAACAAGCGGCTGCGGCAGCGGCAGCGGCAACAGTGGCGGCGACGCCTTCGATGCAGGCGACAACTTCCATGGCGGCAAAGGGAAAAAATCCCCAAATCGCCGATGATCAAGGTCTGTGCCCTCCATCGACCAAATATCTGGACCAATCCTTTGAATTAGGACCTTCAACCTGCAAAAGAGAGTCCCTGGCAATGGCAGTAGGAGGAAATATAGGTGCGGGAGTTATGATTCGAAAACCAGGGAAAGAAGCAATCCCATCACCAAGACCCGGAGAAGTCGTAGTGTTCGAAGCTTTTTTCGAAGCAGGCTTGGGCCTCCCTGCTGTAGATTTCTTGGCTGAAGTCCTTGACTTGTTTCATGTAACCCTCCCCCAGCTGTCTCCGAATGCTGTAGCTAGATTAGCTATCTTCGAATGGGCTCTGAGAGCCGAAGGTTGTGAGGGAAGGGCTGAAATCTTCGCAGCATTGCATAGAGCAACTTGTCAGCCGAAGACCTTCGTAGGCTCCGGAGGTGAAAAAGTAGTGGTTGCCTTCGGAAGCATCAATTTTAGACTTCGAGATGAATACGCTCTGCAATTCCCTGCTAAGGCCATCAACGCTAGGTGGTACACCGACTGGGTTTTGAAATGGTTCTATGCCGAAGTCGGGGCAAGCAATCCTCTAGCCGGACCTCTTAGAGAAATCCAGTTCCGAAAAGAAGCTTTGGTGCGTCCTGACGAAGGCCAATTCGAAGCCCGTCTGAACTTACTTGAAAAAGTTAGCCGAAGACTCAGTATGCGGGATTTGGCCGAAGAGTTCATCGGTCTTCAAATTCCTCCGTTGATGGCTGACTGGCCTATTATCTTCGAAGATGATTCCGAAGGTGGTCTTCGCAGAATTAACTTGACTTCAAGTCCTACAGGTAACTTCGAAAACAACATGCATTAAACATATTTACTTCGAAGAAAAACTGACTTGAATTATTTATTTTGTAGAATCTTCAGCCCCTGTTACTTCAGAACAGATTATAAGGGCTTCGGAAAAAATCTTGGGTGCTCCAACTCCGACCGAAAAAGAGTGGCGAATTAAGCTGGTTGGGAGTTGGGAAAGATTTAACAGAGTATGGGGAATGCTGAAACTCACTCCTCCCCCTCTGATGGATTGGGCACCTTTGGAGAAAGGGCCTCAAAAAAGAAAAGCCGAAGCTGGAACTTCAAGTTCAGCAAAAACTCCGGTGAAGAGGGTGGCTCGGAAGCCGAAGAACCTCGCACCTTTAGATCCTATACCTTCGAGCTCCCGAGCTTCGGTTTCCGATTCCCAAGAAGAAGTGGAAAGGTTACTTGTGCGCCTAATGGAAGAGAATGAAACTCAAAAGGCTGCACAAACCGGAGTACCTGTGAACGTACCGGAGTCCGGAGAAAATGTTGATCAACCAAGGACTTCGGTAGCTCAAGAAAATGTAGCTCAGGACGAAGTTCCTGTAGATGAAAGTGGGGTTGAAGTCACTATGGCTTCGATTCCCGAAGAAGCAGCGAGGACTACCCAGGACGATGCTCCTGTAGTCCATGATTCAACGGCTGATTCAGATGAAGAATTAGCTTTCGATCCACCAATCAGTCCGACAACAACTCCTCCACGGACTGCCGAAGGTAGATTTCGAAGAACTTTTGTATTTATTTGAATTTTTATACTATGTATAATACTTTTGATTACTTTGCAGAACTCACTCCTATGGAAGAAGTCCGCCAGGAGGAAATAATTCCTGAACCTTCGACGACTTCGGAGCCAACCCCAAGAGTTACTCAAAAGGGGCCTGGAAGAGGCAAAAGACAAATAGAGCCTCTGCCTGCTATAAGCTCCGAATCAACTCCGTCTGATTCAACAGACGAGAGCCAATCTTCCAGGGAGGCTCAAACTCCAGTGGCTCCGAAGTCCGCAGGCCAAAGCTCTGGTCCTTCATTGAACGAAGATGACCAAGAGGCAATAAGCATGCTCCCCTTGCTGGCTCCTTTCTTAGGGCAAACAACTGGTCTTCGGACTTTGCTCGAACCTTTGGATCGAGCTAGTCGTGAGATAGGGGAGACCGAATTAGTGGCCATCCTGCGCAAGGCTGACAGGACGGAGCTTAATGCCATTATTGAACGTACAGCTTATCAGGTATGAAACAACTGCAAATTATTATAGAATTTATCTTCGAACGAATATTTACTTTGATTTTTACTTTGGCAGCAAACTGTCTTGGCCCGAGCTGCAAGTCTTTGCAATGACGAAGAAATCGCTCGGCTTCGGGAAGAAAATATCACTCTTCAAAGGAATTTTAACATCTCTGAAAGTCGAGTGACTCAAATGGACAATATAATATTAATAGAGCGAAGGGCCAGGCAGAGCTTGGAAGCTGTAAGGAAAGAGCTCGAAGCGGAAAGGATTGCGCTTCGAGCAGAGGTTGACAAACTGCGGGCGGAGCATGCTACTGCAGGGTCTAGGCTCGTCCGGTTTGAAGAGGAAGCTAGCCAATTGTTGACACAGAAAAACACTTTGACCACTGAGAATGCTAGGCTTTCTGGGGTTTTGGACGAAGTTACTTCGGCGAAGGATGCGCTGAACGAAGATAAGTTGAAGTCTGAGAAGGTGGCTGCGGAGGTTATGAATCAGTTGTTAGAAGTCCTGGAGTACTTCGGTACTACTGGAATTCTCCCTTCTGATGATAACATCAGCCTTCTGCGCCGGTTGAAAAGGATCCAAGGGGTGGCGAAGCAGATGAAGACGGCGGGTATTAGATACGGAGAACTCTCCGGACATGTCTCTGCTGTTGGTCTGCTTCGCTATTACGAGGATTTGGGCCGATCAATAACTCCGGACGCAGGAAGAGGTCCAATCACCTTCGACGACGACCGACTTCTCAAACCTTCTGAAGGTGTAGCTGCTGCTTGGCGGGCCTTCCAAACTTCGTGGAGAGCCGAAGGTCGATCTGCGATCAAGGCTTGGATTGATGAAGGCCAACGCCAGAAGCATGTTCGGAGCCAAGCTTCGAGCAGCCAACCTCCTTCAAACCCACAGGTTTAGGAATGTTTTAGGATTTTTAACCGTGTAAAGCTTTGTGTTTGTAAACATTTATCAATGAAATCTTGTTTGTCATATTTTTAGGCTTTGCCTCTTATCGAAGATATCGAAGTGTTAGAGCTTAACAGCGAACTTCGCTCACTGTGGAACACCTTCGAACTTCTAAAGAGTTATAAGCGTCCTCGATTTCTTATCCCTCGAGATGACTCCGGCGTTATTGCGCCCGAAGTAATCAAAGACGTATTGTCTTATATTAAAGAGGAAGATAAAGAAATCGACGCAAACACCTCGTCTTCTGAAGACACTAATTGGTCTGAAGACGAAGGTGAAGCCCAAAATAAAAGATCTGAAGATCTTAGAAGCTGGGAGAGAAGCCCCGAGCGGCTTCGAACTTGGGCCGAACTTCAACAAGAACAGAAGGATTTTAGAGCTTCGAAGGGGAGAAAAAGAGTTAAACGTAAAGTTCTTAGAACTTCCGATGTTGGAACTAGTCGTTCCACCCCTAGCTCTCGGGACCGAAGAGGTCTCCGATTCCTTCTTGGTATAGATACCAATTTTTCATAATGTAAACTGTAAACACATTTGTTTCAATAATGAATGCCGATTTAAAATTGTCTCCATATTTACTAGCCCCTCTTTGGGTATAAGCAACTTCGAACTGTATTCAAAGATGGTTATGCGCAAAGAAAAAACTTCGGAGTACAATTTTTTGGGGGTTCGGAGCCCCTCTGTCATTTTAAAGATCTTTTGAAATCTTATGAAATGTCTTCGACCTTTGTAGTCAGAAGAATGGTAACTTAAGAAATTTGTCACTTTGGACTTATAAGAAATGTCTTAAGAAATTTGTCACTTTGGACTTATATGAACAGACATTCGAAGCTCATGGCTTAAATGCTGTTTTGCTTTAGCCACCTTCGGCTGTTTTTGCAGAAGTCTACCAGCCGGAGCTTGGACTTCGCAGAATTTGGCCAGCTTGGGCTCTTTTTTGCAGAAGTCTACCAGCCGGAGCTTGGACTTCGCAGAATTTGGCCACTTGGGCTCTTTTTACGGAAGTCTGACAAGCTGCAGCTTGGACTCCGCAGATTTTGGCCACCTTCGGCTCTTTTTACGGAAGTCTACCAGCCAATGGCTTGGACTCCGTAGGGTGTGGTTTTGGGCTCTTTTACGGATGCCTACAAGCCAGTGGCCTGGGCTCCGGATTATGTCAGCCCCCACGTCGGAGGCTTCGAACTTTATGGGTTCGAAGTCCGAAAATACAACCCAGCTTAATGACACTTCCCTCTCGGTCGACCTCGCGGTTCCAGTGCGTCCACTCGGAAGCTGGAAGTCTATGAGGGGAAGGCAATTATCAGGATCATATGCTTTATTAATTTAGAAGATGATTACAAGCAAATTACAAGGAGCCCTTATGCGAAGTATCGCTTTAGGTGCTCCGCATGCCAAGTATGTGCTAACTCTTCACCTTCTAAATTAGCTAATTTAAATGAACCAGGGCGTCCCGAGCGGACGATTAGATATGGACCTTCCCATTTATTGCCTAACTTCCCTGGTGCTATAATGCTTCGTAGAACAAGATGACCCGGTCTTAACTCACTGAGCTTAACCTTCGGGTCATACCAAGTCTTCGTCTGCTGATGATACTTTGATAAATTGGCTACAGCTCGAAGCCTTGTTTCTTCTGACAAATCTAACGAAGCTTGTCTTTCTTCTTCGATGTCTGGTTCGGTGCTGCGAAGTGATCCTCCTTTGAGCTCCGTTGGAGTCATAGCTTCATCTCCGAATAGTAGTCTGAACGGAGTAAAACCTGTGGACCTTGTTTGCGTAGTCCGAATGGACCACAGAATCTTTGGAAGCTCTTCGGTCCACAGTCCCTTTGATAATCCTACTATTCTTCGATTTAGCCCTGATAAGATATTTCCATTGGCTCGCTCAACTGCTCCATTTGACTGAGGATGTCTCACCGCAGCAAAACATAGTTGAATGCCTAGGTCTTCGCAAAACTTCCTGAAGGGTTCTGCGTCGAACTGTGTTCCATTGTCAACTGTGAGATATCTAGGCACTCCGAACCGGGAAATAATATTCTTCCAGAAGAATTTCTGTACATTATTCGAAGTGATAGCTGTTAAGGGCTCTGCTTCGACCCACTTAGAAAAATATTCGATAGCTACCACTGCGAACTTTAAATTTCCCTTTGCTAACGGAAAGGGACCAATTAGATCCATACCCCATCTGGCCATAGGCCATACCGGAGCAATGACTTGAAGAGCTGTTGGTGGGCGATGACTCCGTCGACCCATCCACTGGCATCCTTGACAAGTGCGGACTAAGCTTTCCGCATCAGCTGTTATTGTGGGCCAATAAAGCCCCTGGCGAAGTGTTTTTCCTGCCAGAGCTCTAGGGGCTAAATGACTTCCACAAAGGCCTTCGTGAATTTCTCGGAGAATTTCTTGGCCTTTGGCTTGAGATATACATCGGAGTAGAGGGGAACATACTCCGGCCTTGTATAATATACCGTTGATTAACTGATAGTTTCTTGCTCTGAGCTTTAATCTTGACAATTGGGGTTCTTCGGGCAAATTTGTTCCTCCTTGCAAGAGTTCTATGATTAAATCTTTCCAATCTGCACTATGAATGCAGAGAATCTCTGCAGAAGCAACTTGTGGCACCGAAGGTATATTGAGCTCCTCATAGAAAGCTTCGTCAGGCACATCCACAGCTCCGGCAGCAGCCTTCGCTAAAATGTCCGCTTGCACGTTTTCAGCTCTTGGTATACTCCGAATGGAAATACCCTTGAAATGTGCTTCGATCTTGCGAATTACTTCCAAGTACTTTGCAAGCTGTGGATGTCGGACTTGAAAACTTTTGTCTACGTGCCCTGCTACTATCTGAGAATCTGTTTTTATAATTATTCTTGTAGCCCCTAGAGCACGTGCTTTCCGGAGTCCCAATAATATTCCTTCGTACTCCGCTATATTATTGGTAGACTTAAAGTTGAGTCTTGCGGAGTACATTGCTCTTTGTCCTAACGGTG
Source organism: Zizania palustris (assembly GCA_019279435.1). NCBI lineage: Eukaryota > Viridiplantae > Streptophyta > Magnoliopsida > Poales > Poaceae > Zizania > Zizania palustris. The sequence continues at coordinate 55,700,880 of JAAALK010000290.1, read as the reverse complement.
AAATTAATACTGCCCCAATGCCTGCTCCGGATGCTTGAAAAGCCCCATCGGAGTAAATAGTCCAAACTCCGTCATCTGATTTCTCCGGAGTCAACTTCGTAGGTGGAGTCCACTCTGCTACGAAGTCTGCTAGAACTTGAGATTTGATAGCTGTCCTTGCCAAGAAAGATATGCCGAAGGGTGCTAGCTCTACTGCCCACTTTCCAATCCTTCCAGTGGAATCTTTGCTTCGGAGCATATCTCCTAAAGGATATGAAGTTGGTACAATTACATTATGAGCCAAAAAATAATGCCTTAGCTTCCTCGAAGCCATTATCAGAGCATAAACGAACTTTTCAAGTTCGGAGTATCTTGTCTTTGCTCCTGACAATGCTTCGGATACAAAATAGACAGGATTTTGGACCAACTTCCCATTGATATCAGCTTCTCTGACAAGGACTGCGCTGACAGCTGAGCCTGTAGCTGCAAGATACAGAAGTAGGGTTTCGTCCGCAATAGGCACCGTAAGTGTAGCAAGATTGCTGAGATAATTTTTAATGTCTTCGAAGCTTCTCTGACACTCCGGTGTCCATGCAAAATCTTCGGACCCTTTCAAAGCTTTAAAGATTGGCAAACTCCTCTCCGCAGACCTTGATAAAAACCTGCTAAGTGCGGCCAGACGTCCAGTCAGCTTTTGCACTTGCTTTAAATTCTCCGGAGGAGCCATCTTCTGCAGCGCAGTTATTTGAGTAGGGCTAGCTTCAATTCCCCTGCTTGAAACTAAATACCCTAACAACTTCCCAGCCTTAGCTCCGAATATACATTTTTCGGGGTTAAGGCGGATCCCACATGCCCGAAGGCTATTGAATGTTTCTGCTAAGTCTAGGCTATGTTGGTGCTTTAAAGCGCTCTTTATTACAATATCATCCATATAGGCCTCCACATTGCGACCTAGTTGATGACCTAGAGCCTTAGCAACTAATCTTGAAAAAGTAGCCCCGGCATTTCTTAAGCCGAAGGGCATTCTTACATAGCAGAAGACCCCCGAAGGAGTTACAAAGCTCGTCTTGATTTCATCTTCGCGCTTCAACCATATTTGATGATAACCTGAATACGCGTCGAGGAAGCTTAGTAACTCCGAACCTGCAGTGGAGTCAACTAGCTGATCAATTCGGGGCATGGGGTAGGGGTCACGTGGGCACGCTTTATTCAGAGATGTGAAATCAATGCACATGCGCCACTTTCCGGAGGACTTCTTCCTGACGAAGACTGGGTTGGCTAACCATTCTGTATGGGCCACTTCTCTGATAATCCCAGCTTTCAGCAGTTTTTCAACTTCGTCCTTAGCTAGAGCAGCTCTCTCTGCGGACATCTTCCGGAGCCCTTGTCGAACAGGCCGGGCCTTCGGGTTTACAAGCAAGCTGTGTTCAATAATATCCCGATCAACTCCGGTGATATCTTCGTCAGACCAGGCGAAGACATCTAAATTTTCTCCTACAACCTTTTCCAAGGAAGTTGCAACTTCGGGAGGTAAATCTTTACCAAACTGAAAAGTGTATTCTTTACCATTTTTGACAATGACCTTCGTTGCAATCTCTCCTTCGGGACTTGGTCTTGGAAATGACTTCTTCGAAGCTTCGGAGGAGGCTGAAAAAATTTCTCCATTATCTTGGACACTGTTTACCTGCCTCGGATCAAGAGGAGGACCATGACCATATTCTGCCCTCCTAGCTATGGCTTGATCTCCAAAGATTGTCAGAACTCCTGATTGTGTGGGCATCTTCATGCACAAGTAGTTGTGATGCGCCACAGCTCCGAACTGATTCAACATGCCTCGGCCGAAGATAACATTATAAGCATACGGGGCATCTACCACATCAAAGATAACTTCCTCAGTTCGGGCTAGTAAACCTTCTCCGAAGGTTACTTCCAGGCCTATCTGGCCAAGTGCATCTAGCGGAGGTCCTGCAAAGCCTTGCAGAGGACGAGCCGCTGGGAGGAGATGCTTCCGGGAAATGCATAACTGATCGAAGGCTTGTACAAATATGATATCTGCCGAGCTACCTCCGTCAATTAGCACCCTTCGGACTTCAGTCCCGGCAATATCAGCAGTGATAACCAATGGATCTGCATGCGGGAACTTGATACCAGCTGCATCCTCCGCAGAGAAAAATATTGGAACATGAGACCACTCCGGCATTGCAGTTGCAGATGACGAAGTCCCAATATGGCCCACTTCTCGAACATACTCTCTTCGCTGTCTCTTGGACATGCTTCCGAGGGTACCTCCTCCGGAGATAGGGAGAACTACTCTCTTCCCTCTATCCTGCCCTTCTTCTTGCTTCGGAGGTGGCATAACATTGGCCACCGGAGGGTGCCTTGCAGCATCAGGATTTTCTATCCGCGCCACAGCCTGGACCGGCTCCGAGCGCACTGCTGCTGCCGGACTTCGGTCGGTACTACCTCGACCCGAAGTTCTCTCCAAGTATTCTCCCCGAAGGGTAAGAATAGCCTTGCAAGTGTCAGTTGCATGGCTTCGGTTCTCTCCATGAATACAGCAAAAAAGGGTCTGGCCCTTGCCAGCCGTTTTCCCTGGCGGCCTCCAGCCGCTGGACTTGTTCCCTGCAGACTGTGGAGCTCTTGGTGCAAACTTCTGCGGGGGTGCAATGTTTAAGACCTCAGAACGAGGGTGCTTTTGCCCTCTTCTTCTATCATGTTGCACTTCGGAGACTGGTTCTTGCGGCTGAGCCGAAGTCTTCACCTCTGCTTTAACTTCTGTCAACACTGTCGAAGTAGCAGTAGTCCTCCGAAGCCAACCTTCTTCCGACTTCGAGTACTCCTCGAAGTACGACATCAGCTGTGATACTGTGGTGATGCTTTTCCGATGCAATTTATCCAAAAGGCCTTTATGACTGACGCCTTCCCGAGCTGCATCAACCACCGAGGATGTGGACAGCCCCCGAATTTGCGACTTCGTGTGAGCGAAGCGCTTGAAGTACTGCCCCAATGTTTCTCCGGGGAGCTGTTTCACTTGGAAAAGGATTCCTGTCGACATAGGGGGCACGAAGGTGCCCTGAAAGTTACTTATGAACTTCTTCTTCAACTGTAACCATGACGTGATTGATCCTGGTTTTAAAGACCAGAACCATCTCAACGCCACTCCTTCAAGGGCTAACGGGAAGCACTTCGCCATAGTTTCTCTGTCTCCGCCACTAGCCTCGATTGCTAGGGCATAAGAACGTGCAAACTCACTGGGATCTTCGTCTCCGGCATACTTGCAAAGCTTCGAAGCTTTGAACCTCGGATCGAAGCGAACCTTCTGAAGCTCGGGATGCAACGGAGATTCATTGTCGTAAGAGGCGTTCTCCGGGGCTTCGGGATAGTCAAGATCGTCGTCTTCGTGCACTTCGGGGATAACTGGGGTGACTTGAGGACGAAGCCTGTTTGCAGCCTCTTGCCGCCACCTCGCTACCTCAGCTTGAAGATTGGCCATTTGAGTGGCCATATCTCCAAGGCTATCTTCATCTCCTCCGGAAGGGCCTTCCGGGTCTTGAGAACTGGTATGATCAGTTCGAATTGGAATGGATGGTGGCAGAGTGGTTCCGGGTGGTCGAAGTGTGGAAGGGGTTGGCGGAGAGGTTTCATATCCTCGAGGGATAGAAGCCCCTTGCGGAGTTAGAGGTGGAGGGATAGTCGAAGACCCTCCGACTTCGACTGTGTCGAAGGGTATCTCTCCGGAGATCCGAGAGGACCTCCGAGTAGGATTGCGAGGTGCGCTCCGCTTAGGAGGCATGATGCAAAAGGTTGGTAGAGAACGAAGTTTTTTGGACTAGGTTCCCCACGGACGGCGCCAACTGTTGGCGTAAAAGATTACGCTAACAGGTTTCTGTAGAAAAGAAACTAACAAACGAAGTGTTTGCGAAGCAAACTGTTCTAAGCCTCCGAAAGGATAATAACTTAGAATAGTTCGGAAGTATGTATTGATTTTCTTGTAATCGGTCCGTATTACAGGGTAAAATGGGGGGTATTTATAGGCCCAAACATTAAGGAAAAGACCTATTTACCCTTCTATTATAACCGACATAGTGGAAACTATTCGGTACCCTTAATAGGGCTAAAATGGTAAAAGACTAATCTAATGAGAAAAAAGATAAGTCTTCTGTTTTAGCTGGCAGAAAAGATCCTGAAGGACTTTGGTTCGAAGACATACTTCGAACCAATGCCTGCCTTCGGGCTTCGAACCAGGTTCCATGCACCTTCGAAGATGGCCTTCGGACAATCTTCGAACTGGTTGGCTGTCTTCATGCTGCTTTGGCAATAACCCTGAAGATGAGATATTTTCCCCCAACACCTACTAACATCCCACGCAGCATCACATTCAAGTCGGGTAGAAACAATGACGGTGTCGGTCGATCATGGACTTTTCCAGTGTACCTCCTCAACAACAACTTTGCTGACATCGTGTCAGGCGACGAAGATCCTCTCCCCACAGATAATGGTAACCCTCACCCTTTTGTGAGCCTATCCTACCGGGTGAAGCAGAATGGGTCCAACATTGGGTTGAGGAGAAGCAGTGGAAGGTGCCCCATAACTTCATCGGCCCTCAGCCGGCCAATGATCACCCTCAGTCGGCCGATGATCAACCGGATAACGACGAGAATCCTGGCCATGGTTGGGGTCCTTGGGAGGTGGACGCCGCTAACCAGGGTGGTGAGGATCAACAAGTCAGTGAAGAGCGCTATGGGATTTCTAGAGGCTCCAGCAACAATCTCCATGTTGTCATCCGCCTCGTCCCGCCTCTTCCAGTATTGATCCCACAACAACTAATGTTGTAGCCTGCCCTGATCCCTCAACCCCCACTATTAAAAGAATTTGGTCATATTCTCGTGTCAAGATCCCCCACCAGCCACAATTGCCTTGACCGTCAGAGAACTGCAAGTGGAAGATCCTAACAACACGGTTGCTGAGCAGCAGGCCCCAACGAACTCTAATGAAGGCCCGGGAGAAGTGCTCAGATTCAGAACCATCTACATGGCCAAGAAATGGGAGTTCATCAATAAGAAACCCTACCTTCCCACCCAAGAATTGAGTTTTCCAGGTCTGTAGATGCATACACCAGCAAATTCAATATTGCATGTCCTAGGTCCAGTAACTTCAATACTAAAATAATTTTTAATACTGCATGTCCCAGGTCCTCCTGCCACGCCTACCCAAACAGATGAATGTCCAAGTCCTTGGACCTAGGTTCCAGGCTTCCCAACGTTTGATGTGTGTCAAGGCAGTGTCATGTTTTTGTGTGTACATATGGACTCACTTGTTTTTTTACCCTACAACAAAACTTGGATATTTACTTATGTTAACACACCGTCTGTCTGTATGAACGTATGATAATTTATCAGTTTTACTCATCTTTAATTGTTTCGACGTGTTTTTAATTGTTTCTACAAGTTTAGCATGTTATCAAAATGAAATGCAGTTGCTAGCATGTTATCAGAATGACATGCAATAGCCAGCATGTTATCAGAATGACAAGCAGTAGCCAACATGTTATCAGAATGAAATACAATAGGAAGTTTGGACGCCAACACTACTACAAACCGTCACTATAGTGGCGTTGGGCAAAACCACTGTAGTGGCGGGCCATTAGATGCCCGCCACTACAGTTGCTAGTGCTGACGGCAGCACCAGCGCCCGCCACTATTATTGGTAAAGTAGTAGCGGTCGGTGCTGACATCATCTCGGACCGCCACTATTGTACCAATAGCAGTGGCGGGCGCTGGTGCTGCCCGCCGCTGCTAATATGGCCGCCACTAAAGTATTGATGACATCACTTGCGACCGCCACTACTATTCTAGCTATAAATGCGCAGCTTCTTCCTCCCCGATCTCTACCGGAGTTCGCATTTAATTTTGTCCGTACAATGGCGACAAAAATCTAGATAAAGAGGGGGGAGGCTTTGTTTTCGTTTCTTTTGAAGGATTTCATTCTAGGAGGTAAATCCATGTCGAATCTCACATTTATTTTGTATTTAATCATGTATACAATGAGTTATTAGCGTTTTACTAATTTAGGGTTTGTGAATAGAAATTTTCAAATAATCTTCCATTTACAGTGTTTCCTTCTCCCAAATGAACAAATATGACTCTCCTCACAATTATTCATCACTTGTATATTGATTTACGTCATTTTAATCTCTTTTTTAATTTGATTTATGATTATAGATCTAGAGTTATGAGGTCAGCGCGCCCGCCATTGCTGTTGACACAGCGGTAGCGGGCACTCTGTCCGCCACTGCTAACCAGGGATAGCAGTGGCGTTAGAGCAGTGGCGGACTGGATGCTCGCCACTACAGGTCGGTGTTGCCCACCGCTACAGTATCGCTTTGTAGTAGTGCAAGGGCCAAGTAATCATGGATAGTCTAATGGTAGTAGCAACTGCATTTGGAAGTGAAGTTGGATGTATTTTGATTATTAAAAAAATCAATTTCAAATGAGGATTTAAACATTAATAAAAAAGTGCTAAAAAATTTAAAAAGTACATAACAATAAAAACGAAAAAAATTTGTTGGGGACAGCAAGCCTCAAGCCTCAAACCGCCTGTCGGCAACAAGGCTCGAACCTCCAACCGCACCCCCAAACCGAGCACCCCGCACCACCACACTATTAGTACGTTCTCAACATATTAGGCAACAGAAGTTAGATAATCCTTGATGCGCCTCACTAATTTCCATTTAAATCCCAGAAATACACTTGATGAAATAAAAATAGCAAATTGATGGAGAAAAATACCAATTTTTGTAATTAGAATAGTTGTGTTGTATTTTGATTGTACAAAAAGTTTCAAGTTCAAAGGAAGATTCAAATATCGATTTGGTTTAAAACGTGACTCATTTCATCTCTAAACCCAAATTCATCCCTGCAGAATCTCAGGTTTCTTAATGCCCTAGAAGATTTTTTTCTCGAAAAAATTTTAATTTTTTATCACAGCATCTATGGATCATATCGTAACAACATGACAAGTCTCATCTTTTTAGACTTCATTTGATTTTTTTAGAATTAAAAAACTATAAAGATACATGTTATCGATCGAGTGTCGCAACCTATATTTTTTATGATAGCTTTAAATTTATTGCATAATAACTAAAAATAGCGTCAAAAACATGAATATGATATTTCTATAAATTTTGGTTAATTACTTCATGTGCTTGTAGTTCAAATTTAACTTAGTGTGACATTGATCATAGAAATAAAAAACTTAATGAAATAAAAATAGTAAACTCACCCAACAAAATACCAATTCTTTAAATTAGATAAGTTATGATGTATTTTGATTGTTAAAAAAATTCAAGTTCAAACGAGGATTTAAACATCAATAAAAAGTGCTGAAAAATTTTAAAAGTACAAAACAACAAAAATGAAAAAAAAGTTGGGGACAAAAAGGCTCAAGCCTCAAACCGCCGGTCGGCAGCAAGGCTCGAGCTTCCAACCGCACCACCAAACGAGCACTCCACACCACTACGCTATCAACACTTTCTCAACATATTAGGCAATAGAAGATAGATAATCCCTGACGCGCCTCACTTATTTCTATTTAAATCCCAGAAATACACTTGATGAAATAAAAATAGTAAATTGAAGCAGTAAAATACCAATTTTTGCAATTAGAATAGTTGTGTTGTATTTTGATTGTACAAAAAGTTTTAAGTTCAAAGGAAGATTCAACTATCGATTTTGCTTTCAAACATGACTCATTTCATCTCTAAACCCTAATTCATCCGTCGAGAATCTAGGGTTTCTTAATGCCCTACATGAATTTTTCTTGAAAAAATTTAAATTTTTTATCACAAAATAAATGGATCATATCATAACAACATGACAAGTCTCAACTTTTTTAGACTTCATTTGATTTTTTGAGAATTAAAAAACTACAAAAATACATGTTGTCGATCGAGTGCCGCAAACTTAGTTCTGTATAATTCCAATTCAAATGAAATCCAACTTAGTTGTGTACATTTCTAATTCAAATGAAATCAAACTTAGCTGTGTACAATTCCAATTCAAATGAAATCCAACTTGATTAGTTGTGTACAATTCCAATTCAAATGAAATCCAACTTAGTTGTGTACAATTCCAACTCAAATGAATTCCAACATAGTTGTTTACAACTCAATTCAAAAGAAATCCAACTTAGTTGTTGTTGGGGAATAGTTTTCCCTTGAACAGGGGCCAAATGACGTCAGCTTCTGACAGCCTTCGGCCTGGAGCCCAACACTGCCGGAGCCTAGTTTACTTCTAGAGAAGCTGTTTCCAAGTCTCAAAGTACACGGCGAAGCCCGTTGGAGCGAAGCCCTCAGACCCCTTCGGAGCCCTCCATTGCGAAGCCCTCAAGATCCCTTAAAGATTGCCAGAAGCTAAGTCTCAGGCTAACTTCGAAGTTAACCTCTGGGCCTTGTTCGGAGTTAGCCTTCGAGCCTTGTTCGGAGTTAACCTTCCGTCTCTGTTCGGAGTTAACCTTCGGGCTACCTTTGGAACTCCTCAGAGCCAGTCTCCGGAGCCTTTCAGCCAATTCAAAGCCAAGTCTCCGAGACCCCAGTTCAGAGCCCCAGTTCGGAGCCCCAGTTCGGAGCCCCAGTTCAGAACTCGGTTCGGAGTATACTTTGAAGCCCACTTCGGAGTGTACTTCGAGGCCTCCCTCGCAGCCTCCGCCTGAAGAGATCCGGCCCCTGCTCCGAACCCAGGAAAATATCTGTACTCCTGTACATTGTAGAGGCCATACCGGGGGCCCCTCCGCCCCTAGTATGTCGTTTAGCTGGTCTAGATGTGACGTTGTCTGACACGTCTGTAAAGCTGTAAAGCACTTTTGTACCGTAGCTAGCTCCTTTTTCCCCTTTTACCCCTATAAGCCTAGGACTTATAGAGGGCATTTTGGTCTTTTCCTTAAGGTCTGCGTGCCTATAAAAGCAGGGCCAAGCCCTTTTAGCAGGGGACCTTCTCTAGGGCCATGAAACCTTGGGGTTTACTATTCCATACCGAGGCATACCATGCCATATCCACCACAAACTGGACGTAGGACTATTATTCCTTAGGAGAGGTTTGAACCAGTATAAATCCTTTCTCCCTCTGAGAGAACCCTTCGAGGTTCATTTTACACCCCGTATACACACATACAAACCTGTGTTGTAGCTAACAAAATTGCTACAACAGTTGTGTATATTTCCAATTCAAATGAAATCAAACCTAGTTGTGTACAACTCCAATTCAAATGAAATCAAACTTAGTTGTTTACAATTCCAATTAAAATGAAATCCAACTTAGTTGTGTACAATTCCAATTCAAATGAAATCCAACTTAGTTGTGTACAATTCAAATTCAAATGAAATCCAACTTAGTTGTGTACAATTCCAATTCAAATGAAATCCAACTTAGTTGTTTACAACTCCAATTCAAATGAAATCCAATTTAGTTGTGTACATTTCCAATTCAAATGAAATCAAACTTAGTTGTGTACAACTCCAATTCAAATGAAATTCAACTTAGTTGCGTACATTTCCAATTCAAATGAAATCAAACATAGTTGTTTACAATTCCAATTCAAATGAAATCCAACTTAATTAGTTGGGTACAATTCCAATTCAAATGAAATCAAACTTAGTTGTGTACAATTCCAATTCAAATTAAATCCAACTTAATAGTGTAAAATTTCAATTCAAATGAAATCAAACTTAGTTTTCTATAATTTTAGTTCAATTGTTGTTGGCGCAAAAGTTACGCCAACAGGTTCTCTGAGATCAAGAACGAACAAACAAGGAGTTTGCGTTTTAGGACTACCTCAAACCTCCGAATTGGATAATAACTCGAGTAGTTCGAATGAGTGTAATGAATAACTTGTTCTGGCTCCCTTTTTACCCCTAGATTACAACCGACATAGTGGAAACTATTCGGTACCATAAACAAGGTTATAAAAGGTAAAATACTACAAAGTAGATGGATAAGCTGGACATCCCATCAATCTTGTCCTTCGGCTTCGGGGCCTCTATCTTCCATTCGGAGGGTTCTCCAAGGCTTTGCATCGCTGCACCCTTCGGCGTGGTGACTCACCCTTCGGACAACTGCTCACTAGCTTCGGAGTTTTCCTCAGCCTTTGAAGGATTAATCTTTAAGCCCTGGAAATGGAGTAATTTCCCCCAACAGTAGCCCCTCGAATACGCCTCTCTGCGGTTAACCTGTTTAGAAAGAAGGCAGTATACGGAAGGAACATTTCTATTTTTTGAGGCTTAAAGAGGATTTGGGCATGTTGCGACTTAGCCGAGGACTTCGAGCCCAACGCGTTCGAACCTCCCCCTTCGGGTTCCTGATGCAATGGGAACGCACGTTGGGAAGGGAACGGTTTCAGAGTGCAAATGTCATGGAGCGCCGTTTGATTGTAGTCGTTACAGCGCAAGTAACCGTTACACTCTGCAAAGGGTAACGGTCGATTTTTACGGCGGTTGCTCGCCGTTCCAATTACCGGACCCACTTGTCAGCGATAGAAGCCGAACCTACAGTGCGAAAGCAATCGAAGAGTAGCACTGGACGTGCGGTTATAAAAGGGAAAGACAGGGATTAACCGAGAGTTTTTACCGCATCCATTATTCGTGATTCACATTCCCCCAATCCTCCAACCTCTCGAGCATCCGAGCGAGATGGCGAGAACTAGCCACACCAATCCAGCAGCAGCCAGCACCCTAGCGCAGAGGCAGGCGTGGGCTGCCTCGGCAGCGGCGGCAATTGCAGGGACTTCGAGCGGTGCTTGGCCCAAAAATCCTCGGGAGCTCCGTCCACCTTCCAAGAAGAAGATAGCCCAAAGCTTCATCATCGGTCATTCTGTGAGAACCGCCGAATCTATTGAAGAAGCCGTGGACGGGAAGCTGGGTGCTGGACTAAGGACTCGGGTCCCCGGGCCAGAATCAACTCCGAGGCCGCGAAGTGGGGAGGGGGTAGTCTTCGAAGCGTTCTTCGAAGCAGGCTTGGGGCTACCGGCCGTGGACTTCTTGACGGAGGTACTGGACCTGTTCCACATAACTCTGCCTCAGCTGTCACCCAACGCCATCGCATGCTTAGCCATCTTCGAATGGGCGCTCTGGGCAGAGGGGTGCGAGGGACGCTCCGAGATCTTCGCCGCGACCCACGAAGCTATATGCCAGCCGAAGCCACAAGACGGGCCGGGGGATTCCAAGGTGATCATAGCCTTCGGCAGCGTCAATTTCCAGCTACGGAGGGAGCATGCCCTTCATTTCCCTGCAAAAGCCATAAATGACAGGTGGTATACGAACTGGATACTTCGGTGGTTTTACGTCGAAGTCAGAGAGGACTCCCGCCTCGCTGGTCCTCTGCAGGAGATCTGGTTCCGCAAGGAAGCGGAGATTTCTCCGAGCCCTAGCCTGCTCTCGACGAGGCTAGGGCTGCTTACTTTGGTGGCTCGCCGCATGAGTATGCGCGATCTAGCCGAAGAGTTCATTGCCCTTCGGATCCCTCCTCTCGGGGCTAACTGGCCGATCGTGTTTCCACAGGCCTCGGAGGGGGATCTCCGAAACTTAGGTAAGACTTCAATCCCTGCAGTATGATATTCGAAAAGATCAAGGAGTGCTTGTCATCACCAGCTGTGGTGAGAGCGCCTAAAGCCGGGATTCCGTTTCGGTTATACATCGCCGCTGAAGATAGCATGATTGGAGCCGTGCTAACCCAGGAGGTGGAGGGGAAGGAGTACATCATCACATTCTTGAGCCGCCGCCTGCTGGACGCCGAAACCAGGTATGCGTTTGTGGAACGATTGTGTTTATCACTTTATTACGCGTGCACCAAATTGCGCCATTATCTTCTTCCCACTACATGTGTTGTCATTTGCCAAACCGACGTTATAAAACACATGTTACAGAAGCCGATTCTAAGTGGAAGAATCAGAAAATGGGCTTACGCGTTGATTGAGTACGATTTTGCCTACGAACCCCTGAGAGCGATGAAAGGCCAAGTCGTAGCCAACTTTATGGTTGATCATCACATAGATGTTAGATGGAGTGATACTATTGCTTTAGTTGAGGTAGTACCACGGAAACTTTATTTTGATGGTTCGTCTTGCAAGAGTGGCCAAGGCATTGGAGTGGTTCTCATATCACCTAATGGGATGCACTTTGAAACTTTGGCCCGATTAGAATTTTCTTCCACTAACAACTAGGTCCAATACGAGGCTTTATTACTAGGTCTTGAATTGCTAGAATCTGTAGGTGCTAGGCATGTTCATGCATATGGTGATTCCTTATTAGTGGTGCAACAAGTAGCTAAGAGTGCCCAATGTTTTAATGGCTTGCTAAATAGTTACTTGGATAAGTGTCTACACATAGTTGCCACTTTTGATGACTTCAAAATCTTTCACGTGTCAAGAGAAGGCAATTCAGTCGCCAATGATTTGGCTCAGCAAGCATCTGGCTACCAAGTCCGAAGAGGAAAATTTGCTATATTGGAGAAGCCAATGCTCACCCTCATTGCCGAAGCCAATAGCGGTGGGCAGGCGCACGCTCCGGGTCGAACCCCTTGGGGCGCCGAAGGCCACCGCACGTCGGACCCCCTGGATCGGAGTGCTCTGCCAACCAAGGGATTTGGGACGCCGGAGCCCATAGTCTGAAGACTCCCGGACGGAGAAGGCTCCTCGGAGCCCGAGACCTTTGGAGGACTTCGGCCTAGCGCACTCCGAACGGCCACCTCGGCCAGGCTTCGGTAGGAGCTGGAATGGCTCGGGGGGCACCCCAAAGTCAGTAATTTAGAGGTTGTTTCAGAGGATGGACCAGCAAAACCCTCTGAAACCCATAAGGGCGACTAGAGAGTCCCAATCGTTCGGTATTTGAGAAACCCTAGCCAAAGGGTTGATCGGAGAGTTCGGCGATAAGCGTTCAAATTTGTGTTGATAGACGACACATTGTATCGCCGAACCATCGACGGAGTGCTATTGAAGTGCTTAGATCATGAGCAGTCCTAGGTGGCTACATGAGATGTCCATGAGGGGCTTTGCGGCACTCATCAGTCGGCCCAAAAAATGAGTTGGATGCTCAAAAGAGCGGGTTTTTATTGGTCGACTATGACTGAAGATTGTTTCATGTAATACAGAGGGTGTGAAGAATGCCAAAGGTTTGGCAATATCCAGTTAGCTCCTGCCTCATTGCTCAATCCTATTGCCAAGCCATGGCCGTTTCGAGGTTGGGGTTTAGACTTCATCGGCCAGATTCACCCTCCTTCCTCAAAGGGGCATCGGTTCGTGTTGATGGCAATGGATTACTTCACTAAGTGGACAGAGGCCGTACCTCTCAAGAACATGAATCACAATGAGGTACGTGACTTTATTTTAAAGCACATCATACATAGATTCGGCATTCCTCAAACTCTTACTACGGACCAAGGTAGTTCATTTGTCTCTAGAGAAGTAAGGGACTTCGCCAAATACTATGGTATTAAGTTGATAAACTCTTCACCTTACTACGCTCAGGCCAATGGTCAGGCCGAGTCTAGCAATAAAACCGTTATTAAGCTCATTAAGAAGAAAATTGAAGAGTTTCCTAAAAGGTGGCATGAGGTGCTTTCCGAAGCGCTATGGGCTTGTAGGATTGCTAAGCACGGTGCTACCAAGGTCAGTCCATATGAGTTGGTATATGGACAAGAGGCTGTTTTGCCTGTAGAAGTAGATCTTGGCTCCTTAAGAGTGTTAAAACATGACGGCTTAACGGTCGACGAATATGAAACTCTTCTAAAGGATAATCTAGAGGAAGTGACCGATAAGAGATTAAGGGCTTTAGAAGCTATAGAAGTATACAAGAAGAGAGTAGCTAAAGCCTACAATAAAAAGGTTAAGCCAAAATCGTTTCAAATAGGAGACTTGGTGTGGAAAACGATTTTACCCATAGGAACGAAGAGTCCCAAGTTTGGTAAATGGTCGCCTAGTTGGGAAGGTCCTTTTAAGATAGCCAAAATCGCTCTCGGCAATGCATACGTGTTGGAATCCCTGCAGGGAGAGCGGTTTCGAAGAGCTCTGAATGGTAGGTATTTGAAAAGGTATTTCCCAAGTGTGTGGTAAACATCATGAAAAGTGTCGAAAAGCCGATATGGGTGGTATCGTCTTCAGCTCGTTGTGCTTTTAGTTCACTCAGTTCACTAAAAGGCAGGGGCATGTGTTGATAGCAAAAAATGGCATTAATGGCTAGATCGTCAAAATATCAATTTTGGTGATTTGGGCCGAAAAATACACATGTCCATGGTCTGTCCGAAGCCCTACAGGGTCGAAGCCCATCGAGCTATGGGGTCCGAAAGCCTCTAGCCAGCCCATGGGCTTCGGCCGGAAAGCCTTCGGAGGCCCACGCCGCCGAAGCTTCGGCCCGAGGAGCATGCCTCGATGGGCCTGGCCGAAGCCCACTTCGGTAGAGGTAGAGTTGTATGCGTTTCCAGCTCAGATTTTATCTCTATCTAGCCGGATTAATAGTTGATTAGATCAGGGATTAAAACCCCTATAAAAAAAGAGGCAATGCCGGTGTAGAGAGCCCCCCAACTCAAACCAAACCAAAGCCTATGCTTTGATCACATTTACTTTATCTTTATTTTCCTGTACCTCTTCGTGGGTTTGCCTGGAAGCCCTCCGCCGGCCACTTCGGAACAGTGGTAACCCTTGTTACTTCACCTGTGAAGTATCCGTTAATCTACGTAATAGATTGCTATCGCCTTGTTACTTCGCCTGTGAAGTATCCGCTAATCTGCGTAACAGATTGCTACCTTCGCTACTACTGCAACACTTAGCAAAATTCGGTCCTCGGGCTGAATTGGTACTTCGAATTCTCTCTGTTGCAGGTTCCCACATTCGGAGCCACTTTGTCGGAGGTGTCCGGAGCTGAGAGATCGGTTTCGGAGGTCACCAGGACACCCTTCGGTGGGACTGCAGGCTCTGGCAACAGGCTTCGCCAGCACACTTCGTCGCAACAGGCTTCGCCATGACCACACTCCGCACTGGATGAAGTTACGCTCGCACGCGGCCCTCGCATCATTATTCTGTAGTTTGCTGTATCGGAGAGCTCACGCCGAACCCCGCCGTTCGGAGGTGATCGCTACGACTAGATCCGTTCGAAGTCCATCTTCGGCCGGATCAGTCCGAATGCTGAAGCACCCTTCGGCGGAGTACTTCGCACCAGACGCTGAAGGTACCCTTCGGTGACCCCTTCGCACCAGACTTCGAACCAGACGGGGCTCCGACTGGTTTGCTTATTTTATTCTGTTTAATATATTTCTTTTGGCTAATTGGATTATTTTGTGTGATCTAATTTCCTGGCGACTCCAACCCCCTTATCACGATGAAGGGTAGTCAGAACGCGACGTCGGTGCTGCGTCACACTTAGACTTGTCCCTAAGTATCCGCACACTTTTAGATCATCGAACTGACCCAAGTGCGGGGGCACGTTTCCGTGTCAACAGAATTATCCGCTAATCTGCGTAACAGATTGCTGCCTTCGCCACTAGTGCAACACTTAGCAAAATTCAGTCCTTAGGCCGAATTGGTACATCGAATCTTCTCTATTGTAGGTTACCTACGTTCAGAGCCACTCCGTCGGACGTATTCAGAGCTAAGAGATCGGTTTCAGAGGTTGCCAGAACAACCTTCGGTGAAATCCCTGCTTCGATAGCATGCTCCACCAGCACGCTTCGTCACGACAGGCTTCACCACGCTCGTACTCCACTCCAGACGAAGTCACGCTTGCGTGTTGCTTCTAAGTCATTATTCTGTATCGTACTGTATCGGAGACTTCGCACCGAACCCCGCTGTTCAGAAGTGATTGTCGCGTCTAGATCCTTTCGGGGTTCATCTTCGGCCAGATCAGTCCGAACGCCAAAGGTACCCTTCGGCGGGACACTTCGCACCAAACGCCGAAGGTACACTTCAGTGAACCCCTTCATACCATACTTCGAATCAGTTAGGCTCCGATTGGTTTGCTGATTTATTCTGTTTAATATATTTTTTCGGCTAATTGGATTATTTTGTGTGATCTGATTGCTTGGCAACTCCAACCCCCCTTACCACGGCTAAGGGTAGTCGGAACGAGATGTCGGTGATATGTAACGCTAAGGATTGTCCCTAAGTATCTGCACACTTTTGGATCATCGAACTGACCCAAGTGCGGGGGCACGTTTTCGTGTCAACACACTGGAGTTGTCCGGAGCCAGGAGACTGGTTTCAGAGGCTGCCAGGACACCCCTCAGTGGAATCCTAGCTTCGACCACCCGTGCTAGACCGTCACCCGTGTAGGCTTCATCACGTCAAGATTCGCCATGTTTCGTACCCCGCGCTAGATGAAGTCACGCCAGTGCGTTGTATTTTGAGTCATTTTATCGTGTTAGAGACATCGCACCGAACCCCGCTGTTCGGAGGTGATTGTTGCGTGGAAATTAGTTCGGAGCCTGCCCTTGACCAGATTAGACTGAACGCCGAAGACACCCTTCGGTCGGACCCTTCGCATCAGACGCCGAAGGTACCCTTCAGCGATACCCTTCGTACTATATACTTCGAATTAGTTAGGCTCCACCTAGCTTGCTGATTTATTCTATTTAATATATTTATTTTCAGTTAATTGGATTATTTTTGTGTGATCTGATTACCTGGTGACTCCACCCCCCTTACCACTGTCAAGGGTAGTCAGAACGTGACGTCAGTGTTGTGTTACTCTTAGGCTTGTCCCTAAGTATCCGTACACTTTTGGATTGTCGAACTGACCCAAGTGCGGGGACACGTTTTCATGTCAACACACTTTTTTGTCGACTCCGCTGGGAAGGCTACGCCAACATGACGAGTACATATACATCAGACGCCGGTACATCTATAATGACTACTACGTCTGCATTGCTGATGGATCCCATGGGAGGCACAAATATTGACAACCACAACATCATGACGCCTACCCTTGAAGACATTCCCACAGAAGATCGAGCAGAGATTGAGGCAAAAATGAAGGCACTCCAAGACCTCATGCTTCGGAGCTACGTCAAGACACGCGTAGGCTTCATCAAGCACGATGTCAATGTCCCCGACCTCACTTGGACCTAGGTAACACAGATATCGCCTTGTTTATCTTCTTTAGAGATTGAGCAAAAGATAGCTGCATCAGTAGATCAAGTCGTTAGCGCTTCGCTAGCCAACCATTTAGATTCGGCAGTTAGCTCTCAAGTGGAGGTGACACTTAGAAGGTTCGGCTTTACCGAGGCCATACCACCAGCTCCGATTGCTAGTATACCTCCGATAAATTACATTTACAGCAGAACTGACGGTAGTACTGGCAAAGCCATCGCATCTCTGGCCTCGATAAACATGGATGAGACCAGTCACCATGCTTACGACCAAACTAGCACCGCCTACCATGCAACACCTCCACCTACACCGGCGCCAGTTTTGCCCACGGTGCTCGTGCCTCATGCACAAGCGCATAGGCCCGAACATGTAGTATAGCCCAAGCTAGCGCATGTGGAAGAAACCCACGGCCAACACGCTTACATACCACCGCGTGTTGCACCCCCGCATGAGAGACGTGCACAGGCAGTAGGCCAAGATGATATTGAGAAACGGATCAACACACTATTTAGGGAGTGCACCGGTTTCGTACCTAGGGGTCGAGCTAGGGTTTACCAAAAGCCGTAACCCGATCATTTTGATACAATACCTTACCCCCGTGGCTATAGAGTCCCTGAATTCACCAAGTTCGACGGTGAGGGTAACAAAACCACACTAGAGCATGTCAGTCAGTTTTTAGCATAGTGTGGAGAAGCTAGTGGGTCGGACACTTTAAAACTTAGACTATTTTCTCTCTCACTATCCGGCACCGCTTTCACTTAGATTTCAGCGCTCCAGCCGAACTCTATCCAAACGTGGGCTGAATTAGAGCAAAAATTCCACAACTACTTTTACACATGTGAAATAGAACTTAGGCTTTTACACTTGACATCGGTTAGGCAGAAATCTAGCGAGGGCGTCTCTGAGTATATCAACCATTTTTTAGATACCAGAAATCGGTGTTTAAGTCTTAATATTTCAAAAAGGGATTTGGCGGATGATGAGGACATCACTTCACATGATACACACATGGAGCCTCCACCTACAATTCAATTACAAGGACCAATCACACGCGCCCGTGCCT
Source organism: Zizania palustris (assembly GCA_019279435.1). Lineage (NCBI taxonomy): Eukaryota > Viridiplantae > Streptophyta > Magnoliopsida > Poales > Poaceae > Zizania > Zizania palustris. The sequence continues at coordinate 55,682,714 of JAAALK010000290.1, read as the reverse complement.
ATCGCTTGAACCATGAGGTTAATTCTTTCCTTAGCAACTATGTTAATATTTGTTTGGACGGGATGCTACTGAATACTAGTGATATTTTGTTGCTTAGGAACATGGGAGATGGAATAGAAGAGTTGGAGTTGAAGACGGAGTCGCACGGATGATTTGAAGTCAAGAATTCGCTGGTTCGGACTACATCAACTACCATGCACCAAAATGGGCATAACTTCCTCATATGAAGTCCGATTGATGCGTTCTTGGACTTTTTGGAAAGCTGAGGAGAAGACGGATCGTTTGCCGTTGGTTTCGTCTCATTTGGAGTCTCGAGCCGTCCTGTGTGTTTGAAACAGTCTTGCGTGACAGAATTGGGCCGTGTTGGCCCATAATCCGGGTCTGTACGTCTTCTAGCCCATAGTCCGAGTCTGTACATCTTCTAGCCCATAATCAGAGTCTGTACGCCTTCAACAGGCTGCCCACGCCTTATATACTCACGCCAGCCACCTTTAGGGTTAGGTTTTGCTTTGTTTGCATCTACACTTGTGTGTTAAGATCCCGCCCCTTGCACCGGACCGATTGGCTGCTGCACCGGCGTTTGTGAAACCTCACCTTTTCATCGTTTGTCTATGATTTGGCATTCGACTTGTATCCTTCTTGTTCTTGCTTATGTTCTTGGGTTCGCTTGCAGGAATTAGCCTTCGTGGCGAGGTCAATCGCGTCCTACGTGGTTGATAACCAACGGAGACAGTGGTGTAACGATTGCAAGGTTTTGATCCGCCGGACCGGAGCCTTGGATCGCCAACGTCGAGATTCTCCACCAATCCAAGTTATCCTTTACCTAGCGGAAGATCGGGACCAATCCCCCATTAGTTGGTATCAGAGAGAAGGTTTCCCGTTAGGTAATCTCGATCTTCGTTTATTTCTACCTAGAGTCTAGAAAACCCTCAAAAAAATCCCCACCGAGAACCCCTTTGTGCCTTGCGATTTTAATTTCAGTTTTTAACCTTGTTGAGTTTTTGTTCTTGGTCGAATCTTGTTGCTGGTTTAGTAATCCCTTTGTGTCATTTGAGTAGTAGATGGTCTTGTGTCTCAAAAAAATTCCCCACCCGAAAACAACCCCCCCACAACCCTATTCGTTTTCCACATCAAGTCTTTGTGACCCCCCTTCGGTAAAACAGGCATAACTTTTCGCTCGTTTGGCAGAAAAATCTGAAATTTTTTGAGCGTCTTCCCGACCCAATTTGGGGGGTACCTAATAGGACTGCCCTGTTAGCCTTCATTAGAATCGCCAAAAAAATTAGGAAGATAAAGAAAAAAATTGGTCAAAGTTTTTGCTCGCCGATCAGCGAACTTGTTGAATTTCTGTGAACCATATCCCACCTCAGTTGTACGTGCCAATTTTTGTGGTTGCATCTCTGGTCATCCTTGTTCAAAAAAAATAGAGTAAAAAAAGAAAAAAAACCGGTCCTGTCGATTGCTTGTCCGATCTCTTGTCCGATCCCTTGTCCGATCTCTTGTCCGATCCCTTGTCCGATCAGCAGCAGCAGCAGATTCTGCTTGTCCGATCCCTTGTCCGATCTCTTGTCCGATCCCTTGTCCGATCAGCGGCAGCGACAAAGAGCTGAATTTGTCCTGTTATTGCTTCCATTTGAGTTTTGGTCACATAGTTTCCCTCTATTTCTTGAATTTTCACATTAGGAGCACTAAGGCCAGCAACTTTGACGAGTACTAGGGAATACTTATTGAACTTGGTTTAACTGATATTACTATCGCTAATCCATGCTACTCACTTTGCCTTCCAAGCTACACCTTTCTCTTGGTCAGGACAGTTTCACATCTTGCAATCGCCACCACCCTCCACTTGGTTCATCACCTGTAGGCCGGTGACCTCACTGCGGCGAGGTAAGAACACTTGCAAGCGTGGGTAAGGCGCTTGACGGATTGCTTCCACCACACACCCACCACCCCACCTAGTTGTTTTCCATAGGGATTATTCTTTGTTGTTTTGTCTTTTCACTAACATGGCAGCACTTATTGTACAACGTGTCTTGAGCACTCACATGGACCAGGACGACCGGGCACAATGGAACAATCTGTTTCAAACCTTCCTCGTTGTCAATGACCGCCGTGTACGTGTCATCATAGACAGCGGTAGTTGCAATAATTTGGTGAGCCACGACATGGTAACTAAGCTTCAACTTCCCACACGTGCACATCCACACCCTTACCACGTGCAATGGTTCAACAATAGCGGTAAGGTCAAGGTAACACAAACTGCTCACATCGAATTTTCCATTGGTACATACTTCGGAGTTGCTGATTTTGATGTATTACCAATGCAAGCATGTTCTCTATTACTTGGTAGACCTTGGGAGTATGATACTGATGCTACACACCATGGTAGGAGCAATAAGTACACATTTATGTATAAAGGAAAGAAAGTTACATTGCTTCCTATGACTCCTGCTGAAATTGTGAAATTTGAACAAGAAAAACATGTTAAGGACGCACACACGAGCAAACAACCTTCTGAAAATCAGCAAGTAGCTAAAACACTTTCGAGGCAACAAAAAGATAAAGTTGTTTCTCCTTCTTCATCACATGTTATTAATCTGAAAGTACGTGTCATGCTTGCAACTAAAACTAACCTTGCAGTACGTAGTTTTCTTGGTCTTGCAGGTTTCTACCGGCGTTTTGTGAAAGATTTCAGCACCATAGCCGGTCCTTTACCTGAGTTGACCAAGAAGGGAGTCACTTTTACTTGGGAACCAGCACAAGAACAAGCTTTTGTCACACTCAAGGATCGTCTTACACATGCACCTCTACTTCAGCTACCCGACTTCAGTAAGCCTTTTGAGTTAGAATGTGATGCTAGTGGTTTTGGAATAGGAGGTGTGCTGCTACAAGGAGGTAAACCCGTGGCCTATTTTAGTGTGAAATTACATGGTCCACAGATGAATTATTGTACCTATGATAAGGAATTATATGCCTTAGTGCCTGTGCTTGAAACTTGGCAACATTACCTTTTGCCTAAGGAGTTTATTATTCATTTGGATCATGAAGCATTGAAGCATATACGTAGTCAAGCAAATCTGAATAAACGACATGCTAAATGGGTAGAATTTATTGAGACTTTTCCATATATCATTAAGCATAAGAAAGAGAAAGAAAATGTGATTGCCGATGCTTTATCTAGACGTTATACATTGCTTTCTCAACTTGATTATAAGATCTTTGGTTTAGAAACATTGAAGGACATGTATGCTACTGATTTGGACTTCAAAGATGCTTTTGCAAATTGTACAGATGACCGTGCTTGGAACAAATATGTGCTGAATAATGGATATCTTTTTCGTGCTAACAAGTTATGTGTGCCGGCTAGCTCTCTTCGCTTGTTGTTATTGCAGGAAGCACATGGTGGTGGTTTGATGGGTCATTTTGGATCAAAGAAAACTGAAGATGTGTTGTCCACACACTTCTATTGGCCTAGGATGAGACGAGATGTTGAGCGCTATGTGGCACGATGCACTACTTGCAATAAAGCTAAGTCCCGTCTAAACCCACATGGTCTTTATATGCCTCTGCCCGTTCCTAGTGTACCTTGGGAGGATATTTCTATGGATTTTGTGTTAGGATTACCTAGAACTAGGAGGGGGAGGGATAGTATTTTTGTGGTGGTAGATCGGTTCTCTAAAATGGCGCATTTTATACCTTGTCACAAGAGCGACGGTGCTACAAATGTTGCTGATTTGTTTTTCAGAGAGGTCGTACGCTTGCATGGAGTTCCCAATACCATCGTTTCAGATCGTGATGCTAAATTTTTAAGTCATTTTTGGAGGACGTTGTGGCATAAGTTGGGGACGAAGCTGCTGTTTTCTACTACTTGTCACCCCCAAACGGATGGGCAAACGAAGGTCGTCAACCGTACATTGTCCACCATGTTGAGGGCTGTTTTGAAGACCAACTTGAAGCTTTGGGAAGAATGTCTACCTCATATTGAGTTTGCATATTATAGGTCAGTACACTCCAATACTAAGGTAAGTCCGTTTCAAGTGGTCTATGGCTTTAATCCACGTGCTCCTATTGATTTGCTACCATTACCACCATCTGAAAAAATGAATTTTGATGCTACTACACGTGCTGAATTATTGCTTAAGATGCATGAAACTACTACAGCAAACATAGAGAAAATGAATGAGAAATATTGTGCTTATGGTAGTAAGGGTAGAAAAGAGATAACATTTGAACCAGGTGATCTTGTTTTGTTGCACTTGCGCAAGGATCGTTTTCCTGATTTGAGAAAGTCTAAATTGATGCCCCGTGCTGATGGTCCTTTCCGTGTGGTTGAGAAGATAAATGATAATGCATATAAACTTGAGTTGCCTGCAACTTTTGGGGTTAGTCCCACATTTAACATTTCATATTTAAAGTCCTATTTGGGAGATGACGATGAGCTTGAGTCGAGGACGACTCCAATTCAAGAGGGGGAGGATGATAAGGACATCACTTCACATGATACACACATGGAGCCTCCACCTACAATTCAATTACAAGGACCAATCACATGCGCCCGTGCCCGTCGCTTGAACCATGAGGTTAATTCTTTCCTTAGCAACTATGTTAATATTTGTTTGAACGGGATGCTACTGAATACTAGTGATATTTTGTTGCTTAGGAACATGGGAGATGGAATAGAAGAGTTGGAGTTGAAGACGGAGTCGCACGGATGATTTGAAGTCAAGAATTCGCTGGTTCGGACTACATCAACTACCATGCACCAAAATGGGCATAACTTCCTCATACGAAGTCCGATTGATGCGTTCTTGGACTTTTTGGAAAGCTGAGGAGAAGACGGATCGTTTGCCGTTGGTTTCGTCCCATTTGGAGTCTCGAGCCGTCCTATGTGTTTGAAACAGTCCTGCGTGATAGAATTGGGCCGTGTTGGCCCATAATCCGAGTCTGTACGTCTTCTAGCCTATAGTCCGAGTCTGTACATCTTCTAGCCCATAATCAGAGTCTGTACGCCTTCTACAGGCTGCCCACGCCTTATATACTCACGCCAGCCGCCTTTAGGATTAGGTTTTGCTTTGTTTGCATCTACACTTGTGTGTTTAGATCCCACCCCTTGCACCGGACCGATTGGCTGCTGCACCGGCGTTTGTGAAACCTCACCTTTTCATCGTTTGTCTGTGATTTGGCATTCGACTTGTATCCTTCTTGTTCTTGCTTGTGTTCTTGGGTTCGCTTGCAGAATTAGCCTTCGTGGTGAGGTCAATCGCGTCCTGCGTGGTTGATAACCAACGGAGACAGTGGTGTAACGATTGCAAGGTTTTGATCCGCTGGACCGGAGCCTTGGATCGCCAACGTCGAGATTCTCCACCAATCCAAGTTATCCTTACCTAACGGAAGATCGGGACCAATCACCCATTAGCGGATCTAGCTTTTAGTGGGTTGCGTTCTGAAATTAAAGAGAGACTAGACAACCAACACTTTTTAGAAGTTAGCCACGTCTTACAAAGTTCATTAAGACCTTTAACAAGCCTAGGGCTGAAGTCCACGCGATGGGGCACTCCAACGAGGAAGAATCAGAGGAAGAAGAAGATTCAGCCGATATGTACACGACCAAATGGGTTTGGAACGCTAAGAGCAAGCCTGTTACTTGCTCTGAGTTACGACCGTATCCCACCAAGAATTAAAAAAGCCGACAGAAATTTTATGTTTTCTTGTAGTGCTAGTGAAGTCAAGTACTCATTTGATATAACCAAGTGTGATAAAATATTTGATTTCCTCTTGAATAACCAACTTTTCAGGTTGCCTAAAGGCCAAGTCATTCTGCCTGCCGACTAGCTAAACAAACACCCGTACTGTAAGTGGCATGATTCGCATTCGCATTATACTAACGACTGCAATGTTTTTCGTCGAGAGGTTCAATCGGCCATAAAGGAAGGACGATTGAAGATATACCCCAGTCCAAAGATGAAGCTGGACAAAGATCCCTTTCCTGTGAACACCATCGACCTCAACGAAAAGAAAGTGCTGATTCGGCCGGAGCAGGCCGAGTCAACTAAAGGGAAAGCGGTAATTATTGGAGAATCACGCACACGTACACTCATACCTAGGAACCCTGATGTAGGAGTGTGGAAAACAAAATGTTAACACGTCTCCTTCGGCTAGGGCTCACAAGAAGTCGAAGGTAACATATCAGATGTTGTTAAACAAACACCGAAGAAAAGCTAAGGAAATAGTCCCCCGCACAAAAAGGCTAAGTCAACTGAAGGGGCCAAAGTAGTCGGTGGGTGGCTTCGGACCACAGTAGCCGAACCCTCCGCATGATGACTTCGGGCCACAACGACCAAACACTCCCTACGATGGCTTCGGACCACAGTGCCCGAACTCTCCGTACAGGGGCTTCAGACCCTAGTGGCCGAACCCTAGGCAGAACAAGTTCGAACCCCAATGGCCGAGCCCGGCTCCACTCTGGACAAACCCTCCGGTGGGAGGCTTCAGCCCGCAATGACCAAACATACCCCCGGACTGGCAAGACCCTTCACTGATATGGCCTGAAATACCATCGACCTGGCTGAACCCCTCTCCGGGCAGTGGGTTCGGCTCACAGTGGGCGAAGCCACTAGAGCCACCAATGCCTTTGCCGTACAATTGGGCAGGGACCTCGTGGGCTTCGTACACATCACAACCGCTACTTAACATTGTCCCTTGTTTTCCTTCGCAGTATTATAACAGGTAGGGACAAACAGACGCGACAGAGGGAGACATCATGCACAGGCTGTTCGTAGTACCTCCGAATCGACTCACACAAGACGGAGCCTAGGGAGATGAGCGCGAAGAGGTGAAGGATAGAGAGTTCGAAGCTATCACAGTCAGAGTAGGGTCTTAGGAAGTCCCAATCCCGAAGGCCCCCTCGCCGAAGTCTAACAACGGTAAGTCTCCTACTCTAGCCGAAACCAGCACCGGAGCCTTGTCCGAACGGCCAAACGAGGCCGGTACGATTGGTAGGGCCTGCAGCGAAGGGCGCTCCAATTGTGAAGTGTGTGTGGCCAACCTAGGTAGTACCTCTTCGCAAAAAATCACAAATACAAGATAGTGGTGCTTGGTACCAAGCCACAACCATCTTGGGCACCTCCAAGTATGTCCAAATCACAGAAAAGGCGTCTACAATGCCTACAGGCACAGGAGATGAGCGAGAAGAAAGCCGAGGACGAGTGAGATGCCATCTTTGAGGAGATCTACCCTCAGCCAATGACGAGACAGGTATGGAGGATTAAGCCGGTTAAGATAACCAACCCGGCTCATAGCCTGAGCAATGACGACGATGACATGCTCGACGATGACTACTCACCCATCTCAGAGGGACCCACACCTCAGGCGATGGACATCAATGTCATCATGCTGCCCGCTGAGTTCGCCCTACCATAGGATGAGGCCGAGGTCGCTCAGTTGAACCTCGGCCCATGCAATGCTATTTTTGAAAAACCCGAGGGTACGACTCGCCATCTAAAGCCTCTCTATGTCAGAGGACACATTGATGGGAAGACGATCTCCCGTATGCTTGTTGATGGTGGCGCCACTGTTAACCTAATGCCTTACTCGCTATTGAAGAAACTTGGCACGGACGAGGAGGACTTGAAGAAGACTAACTTAATGCTCAACAACTTCAACGGCGAGAGTTTCGAGGCCAAAGGCGTGCTCTCCATCGAGTTTACAGTAGGCAACAAGACATTGCCAACGGCATTCTTCGTCGTTGACGTGCAAGGTAACTATAGTGTGCTAATCGGGCATGACTGGATTCACGCAAACTGCTGCATTCCTTCTACTTTGCACCAGTGCCTGATTTAGTGGGACGACGATGAGGTAGAGGTCATACCAACAAATACTTCGGCCCAGGTAGCATTGGCCGATGTGTCCATTGACGCCATCCACAATAAATTGGAATGTCTAGCAGGTAGGGATCTTTCAAATTATGACTTTGTTAGCATGCCCAGAGGATGTTTCGTACCAGTATCTATAAAACCGGCTAGTGTAGCACAACTATTTCTAAATTAGTAGTCATGTCTAGCAAAAGTAATCTAGATTGGCTGAAGTCTCGTGTAGAGCAATATCGGTCTGCTAAAGACGGTATTGCCGAGGCCATCGAAGACTTTAGCGAAGTAGAGAAATTAGGACAAGGTTTTGTGTCGGCCGATCCTTTAGAAGAAATTGACATAGGCAATGGTAGCATCGCAAGGACGACTTTTATAAACCAACATTTACAGCCCGACGAAAATACCGAAGTAATAAAGTTGCTTCAGTCGTACGTCGATTGCTTCGCATGGGAGTATAGCGAGATGCCCTGATTAAGCCATGAGCTCGTGGAGCATCGGCTACCTATCAAATCCAGATTTAGGCCTTATAAACAGCCTCCTCGTCGCTTTAGCTCGACCGTCTATGACCGAGTTATAGAAGAAGTGGAATTATTACTCAAGGCTGAGTTTATTAGGCCATGCAAGTATGCTAAATGGGTCGCTAACATTGTGCCTGTAGAAAAGAAGGGGAGCAGCAAGATACGAGTTTGTATTGATTTCAAGGATCTAAACAAGGCCACTCCGAAGGATGAGTATCCAATGCCAATAGCTGATATGCTAATCAACGATGCTTTAGGACATAAGGTACTAAGTTTTCTTGATGCAATGTGTAACACCCCCAATTTTCAAAGAAAAAATACATTTTTATTATAATTTCTGGAAAAGATTATTTTTGAAATTCCTTTAATGCCCTTTTGTGCCTAAATGAACTAGAACCTAGAGGAGATGTCCCAACCAGAGGCTAGAAAATTTTGTATATGATCCCAAGGCCAGGATATATTTTTGAGAATTTTTACAAATATTTATCACCCTGGAAAGCAACCCAAACATTTTAAACTAATTACAACAATTAAATTTATTCAAAAATAATTTAAACAGTATCGGGCCCCTTTCCCCCATTCTCCCCCAACCAGCCGGCCCAGCCCACTACCTCCCCATGCCCCTCACTGACAGCTAGGCCCTGCGCGTCAGCGATCCCCTCTCTCCGCGCGCGCGCACCCGACAGCTCGACCCCACCTGTAGGCGCCAACACCCCCGCGCACCCGACGCATCGGCCCCACCCGTCAGTCGCGTCCCATTGCCACGCCCTCGCCCCGCGCCCGCTGAGCGGTGCCCCCCACCTGTCGGATCCGTCTCCCTCACGAGATCCGCCCCAAAATCCCCCCCTCACCGGCCAAAGCCCTAACTCCCCTGGACCCACCTCGCCGGCCCCTCCCCCATTCAATTGGCGCCTTTAAGTTGTCCCCCACACCCTGTCGACCGTTTCAACCTCTTTATTCCACGCGTCATCATCCCGAATCAAGCGCGCGCATGCACGGAAGGAGCTCACCGGCGTTGATGAGAGAGTTTACTCTCAGCCTCCCCCGATTGCGCCGCCTCTGCCCTCACCGGTGCCTCTATTTAAACCCTACGCCTCCACCGCGTTTGACCACCACGCCAATTCACATTGAGAGCGAACAGAATTCCCAAACTCTGGTTTTTAAACACCACACCGCCACCGCGCTCTAGCCACAGCTCGCCATCGTCGGAGCCCCCCTCCCCCCTTGGCGACCACACCAACATGACCGTCGACGCTACCCCCGACCTCGGCCAACCCTCCTCCGCTGTCGAGACCCGCCAGAACACCAATGTTGATGAGCACCCGCACGTCTTTGCCACCCCCGCTCGTCGCCGGCCACGTTCCGACGACCTCTCACCTCGCCAAAGGTACCATCCTGTTCCTCTTGTCGCCCTGGTTCCATTTTAGCACGTAGCTCCGACCATCGTCGCTCGCCGTGACCGCTAAGCCCTCGCCGTCACCGGAGAAGATGACCGGCGCGGGTAAAGTACCGTGCCGTGTCAGATTCATCCCCGACCACGCGATCATGATCCGACGGTCAGGATTAAATCTACCTCTCGGTTTAATCTGGTCCGTTAGATTGCAGCGAAAGGGTACCGTGCGATCTCGCGCATCCATTTTCATTTAAAACCCCCCGCCCCACTCGTAGCCGCCTGATCGTGATCCAACAGTGATCTGCGATCCGGCGCACGCGCACAGTGCGCGGGTTCACGATGGGTTCGGCTCATCGTGGACCGACGACCATTTTTGAATTTAATTTAAATTCCAGAAATAGTTTCAAACTTCTAAAATTCATATCTTGCTCATTTTAACTCCAAATTTAACAATTCCAATTCCAGAAAATTCATAATTTTATTCTCTACATGTTTGTACAATAAAAACAGTAGGTTTACTTTGAGTATTTTATTTTTATTTAATAAAGTATTCAAATGCACTTTAGGATAAACTCAAAATTTGTCCATTCCAATTTTAGAAAATTTTATCTTTTTATCCTCTTCATATTGGTGTAATAAAAGTAATAGGTTTATTCGGCACTTTTTATTATTAATTAATTGGAGGTTTAAAATACATTATGATACATTTTTATTCCTTTTTGGAGAATTCCTAACTCCAAAAAAATTCATTTTCAAACAAATTCAGATAATAATTTTAGAACCTTAATAACATTAATTTCTTTCATTTAACCCAATCAATACTTATGTGCTTGTTGTGTGATTTTGGATTGTTTGAATTGAACGTTGTGTTTATTATGTGTATCGATAAGACTAGGATGCCGTTGAGGAGCCGTAGTACTTCCCGGAAGTTCCCCCGTCGCCTTTCGCTGAACAAGGCAAGTCACCAAACTAACTTTTTGAGCATGTTGAACCCAGTTTTGTTAAATTATCGCTAAAACACATAGGTTATACCTGCATTAGTCAAATGAAAGCCCTACATTATATTTATTTATATCCCCTACCTTGATGTGCAACCCAAGCCGTGCTATCTAGCCTAAACTCCTTGTAACCATATTATTAGTACTAGTAGATAGTGTCCGATGTATCGACACGATTGCTATAGGTTAAAAATGAGTCGTAGCAATTTGGAATCTACTATATGATCCCGGTTATTCTTATCTCTGGAATTCTGTTGGTGATAGAGTTATGGTTAAGAGTATGCATGGTTGGTTCCAGGTGCAAGCTAGGGCATTGGTCGGTAGCACCCGGGGCACTATAAGGACTGGTCTACGAGATCTGTTGCAATACATTTCCGTACTAACCACAAGTCTAGTGGGTAAGTCCTAACTAAGGTATCGAGTGTTCTAATCCGAGGCACCACTTGGAGATGGGTGAAGTAGCACCTGCGGGTGGCTTGTACCGACGTGGCGCAAAAGGGGTGCGACGTTAGCCAGGATGCGGCCCAGCGCGCCGGCGAAACCTAGGGCGGGTGATTATCGCTTGGAGCATTTCATGTTGAAGTTTTGGCATGAGTTCCTGTGGTATGGGTCATCTTGTTACACTTTGGTGTATGGGATGAGTGTGTGCCTTGTGAGTACAGTGGTACACCTCTGATCAGAGTTTAAATCTTTTCGAAAAGTCGAGCCCACGGTCAAGGGCGGGTTGCGTGACATCCCACAGTTAGTTTACTTTTAATGAATGCGCATGACGATTTGACATGTAAGGACTATTGAGCGAGGAGGGAAAACGTACTCCTCGAGTTAGATGGTATTATATTGTTCATGTTTAATATTCCGCATGATTAAATTTGACTACACTAAATGCGATAACTGAAAAATGTACTTTTCCACACTTTTAGCCATTATCATTCCTTTGTTATCATCCTGCATTATTATTGCATTCGCGGTGGCTTGTTGAGTACTTTTTATACTCATACCCGTTGGACACACACTTCAGCCTATGAGGAAGATGGTCTGGAGTAGCAACCCAGTTAAGAAGAAGATCCTGAAGAAGACATTCATCATGCCGTATTGTTTTTATGGTTTCTTTTAATTTTACACTTATGTAATAATGTGGTCTGCGAACCACGAATGTTTGCCCATATGTACATTGTCGCATGATGAACCTCTTGTTATTATTGTTTTTCTATGGAAATTCAATAATGTTCCGATTTGGTAAATCGGGGTGTCACAAGATGGTATCAGAGCCGACTTGACTGTAGGAAGCCAAACGGACCAGCCCAACACTTAGTTTCAATAAACTCTATTTCACGAAAACTTACTTCATCACTTTGTTCATTCCCTTATTCTTTTCAACTTGTTGTTTTTGTAGATGCCAGTCTACCAAGTCCAAAGCTTCTGCCGCCACTTTGAGGGCTTCGTCCGAGAGCTCTGGATGATGGTGACCTTACTCGGGTTCCTCTTCGAGCCCGAGTTCCATGTCGTCTACATGGAAGAGTTCGCGGGACCATGTGACGTCTCCCTCACCATCCATGGGTCCGGCGATCACTTGCCGTTTTTCACGGCACCACTTGGGGGCCCAACCTTCAACGTCGCGTGCCAACGCATCGCCATCGAAGCCCTCATGGAGCTGAGGATGATCTACGACGATCGTCTCTAGAACTCGTCCTTCTTGCTTGTGCCGAAGCGCACTCCTGGTGCACACCGTAGTATCTACATCAGAGTCCACTCCGATCGCGATCCGGTCAAGGCCCGACAGACGTGTCTTCTTCAGGACATGGATGACCTCCATACCGAGGCCGTGCTCGATGCCGAGGAGCACAACGAGGCGGTCGAGTTTCTTCATCAGGAGACGAAGAGCCTGATCCAACAGAATGGCGAGCTGAAGCGTAAGATTATACAGCTGCAGAAGGACATTGCTGAGATGATTCCCCTCGTCCCGAGGAGGAAGAAGCCCATCCATGAGCCCGCCCCTCGCCCCAAGAGGATCTCACCGCACCCCACGCCCGCCGGACCATCCAGCTCCAGCGTCCCTGCTTCGCGCCCCGCCTCCATCACCGACCCTATTATCGAGAACTTTCTCGAGCCCACCGTCCCTCAGGACCCTCATGGTTCTGAGAGCATGGAGAACGCCCCTGATGGCGAGTATACGGTAGTCTTGTTGTTTGATTTTAATAATTTTGTGAGTGTGGTACCACCGCAACGACTTGTGTTGTGGGTGGGTTAAAATAAGAGCTTTGATGTAATGAACATTATTACCACTTATATATGAGCACCTCTAGGCTATTTTTGGGTAAAGTTTATTTTAAAGTTTTTCTCTTATGACTAAAAATTTTTGTGTGCTCAGAAGATGGCCGATAACAAGAACACCAGATCCAACAATGGAGAAGGTGCAAGCAACGGTCTGCCAGGAAGTGTTGTGGCCAACTGGGGTGCCACAGGCCAACGTCAGACTGGGCCACCATCCGCCAACCATCCCACCTTGGCGGAGATGATGGCAAATAAAAACCAGCTGATCACCGCCCTTCTGACCCAAATGGAGCACCAATAGGCTCAGTTGGACCGGCTGCAGCCACAAAACATGGAGCCAATCCCACATGCACCAGCCCCCACTCCCGCGCCTCAATTCTCAGAGTTCTTGTGCGTGAGGCCCCCTATCTTCTCCAGTACGACCAACCCCATGGAGGCCGGTGATTGACTCCTGACCATTGGGAAGAAGTTGGACCTCCTCCCATGCACCGACCGGAGAGAGTGGCGTTCACCACTCACCAACTCAAGGGTCCCACTGCGGAGTGGTAGGATAACTACCGTGAGTCCCAGCCAGAGGACCATGAGGTGACTTGGGCAGAGTTTACCATCGCCTTCCGCGCCGCCCACGTCCCGTCGGAGTCGTCGCGGTCAAGCAGGAGGAGTTCTGTGACCTGCAGCAGGTAAGCCCGACCGTCATGGAGTACCTCCATGAATTCAACCGCCTGGCCCGCTACGTGCCAGAAGAAGTGCGGACTGACGCTCTCCGCCAGGCTAAGTTCCTCCGGGGACTTAAGGATGAGCTCTCCATCCAGCTCATCGCCACTGACTATGCCGACTTCCCGTGGTTGGTGAATAAGGCGCTCATCCAAGAGACTGAGCAGAACAAACTGGACCTCAAGAAGAGGAAGATGACCACGTTCAAGCATCATCAAACGAACCCTCAGAGGCCCCGCTTTGTCCCTCTACCGCCGGCACCCACCTACCATCCCCGGCCCCTCTACAGGACACCACATGCCTCCAGTGGCTCTAATGCCGGACATCCTCACCGCGCTCCACTAGCTCCAGCCGTTCAATCAGCACCCACCGCCAAAGCCCCGTTCATGAGGGACCGCAATGGAAAGCCAGTTGTCTGCTTCAACTGCCGGAAAGAAGGGCACTACTCGCACCAGTGTCCTCACCCCAAGCAGCCCCAACGCGCGACACCCAACCATGTAGTGCGTGCCCGCGTCAACCACATCAGTGCGAAGGAAGCTCAGGAGGCTCCTGAAGTCGTACTCGGTATGTTCACCACAAATTTCATACTTGCAATAGTATTATTTGACTCTAGGTAACACATTCCTTCATATCTGAGGGCTTTGTGAAAACAAATGACTTGGAAGTATTCCCTCAACCCGCCCCCATGATGATTGCCACCCCTGGCAAGACGGCCCTAGCCAATCTGTTCAGCCCGAAAGTAAGGATAGAGATCCAAGGAGTACTATTCTGGGTCGAGCCAGTTCTCATCGAGTGCACCGGACTCGACCTCATCCTAGGGATAGACTGGTTGATGAAGCACAAGGGAGTAATTGACTGCGCCAGCAAGTCCGTCACAGTGACCAACTTCGAGGGCAAAGCCGTCACTTTTTAGATGACCAACCATGGTTCTAGCGGGGTATCCCTTCACTCGCTAGCCCTAGAAGAAGTGCATGTGGTTAGAGAATACATGGACGTCTTCCCAGAAGACCTGCCAGGGATGCCTCCCAAGAGGGACATCGAGTTCAGAATCGAACTTGTCCCCGGGACCACCCCAATCTCCAAGCGCCCATACTGGATGGCCGCCAATGAACTAGTCGAAGTTAAGAGCAATATTGAGGACCTAGAATAGGAAGGGTACATACATCCGAGTACCTCACCCTGGGGTGCACCGGTTATCTTCGCCATGAAGAAGGACAAGACCAAGAGGATGTGCATGGACAATAGGGCCTTGAACGAGGTGACCATCAAGAACAAGTACCCACTGCCTCGGATCGATGACCTATTCGATCAACTGAAGTGATCCTCAGTGTTCTCCAAGATCGACCTCAGGTCAGGTTATCACTAGTTGAGGATTAGGGAAGAAGACATCCCAAGACTGCCTTCACGTCCCACGACAGGCTGTACGAGTATACTGTTATGTCGTTCGCACTCACGAATGCCCTGGCCTTCTTCATGAACATGATGAACAATGTATTCATGGAGTTCTTGGATAAATTCATCATGGTATTCATCAATGATATCCTCGTCTACTCCAAAACCAAGGAAGACCATGAAACTCACCTCCGGCTGACCCTCGGAAAGCTAAAGAAACATAAATTGTACGCCAAATACAGCAAGTGCGAGTTTTGGTCGTCCGAGGTGAAGTTTCTCGGACATGTCATATCTGCCGGAGGAATAGCAGTGGACCCCACTACCATGGAAGCAGTGACCAATTGGCTACAACCCATTAACGTGATCGAGATCTGGAGTTTTCTTGGATTGGCCGGATATTATCCCCGATTCATCGAGAACTTTTCAAAGATAGCCAAGCCCATGACTAGACTGCTACAGAAGGAAGTAAAGTTCGAATGGACTCCAGATTATGAAGGATGCTTCTAGACCCTTAAGAAGAAGCTCGTGTCAGCCATGATTTTGACCCTACCAGACATCCAAAAGGACTTCCATGTCTACTGTGATGCTTCTCGCCAAGGGTTAGGGTGTGTCTTGATGCAAGACGGGATGGTGATATCTTACGCCTCTCGTCAGCTGAGGCCACATGAGCTAAATTACCCGACCCACGACCTGGAATTGGCAGCCGTGGTTCACGCCTTGAAGATATGGAGACATTACCTTGTGGGTAATCGGTGTGAGGTCTTCACCGACCACAAGAGCCTCAAGTACATATTCACCCAACCAGACCTAAACCTCAGACAGAGAAGATGGTTGGAGCTGATCAAGGATTATGACTTTGGCATCCACTATCATCTAGGCAAGGCAAACATGGTGGCATATGCCCTAATTCGAAAGGGGTACTGCAATGCCATCATGATACAAGACCAGGCCCCCTTATTATACAAGGAGATGGAGAGGTTGAACCTAGGGATCAACACCATATCATATCTCGCCGCCCTAGAGGCTAGACCTATCCTAATGGACCAGATCCGTAAGACACAGAAAGAAGATCCTGACATCTTAGAGATCCAACAGAATATGAGGAAGGGTAAAGCCCTAAGATTCTCCGAGGACGAGAACGGTACCATCTGGTTCGGAAACCGGATATGCGTGCCCGACAAGCTAGAGTTGAAGGCCCTCATCCTTCAAGAGGCCCATGAAACTCTATACTCCATACATCCTGGGAGTACAAAGATGTACCAAGACCTAAAGGAGAAATATTGGTGGGTCAGTATGAAGAGGGAAATAGCTGAGTATGTGGCCAAGTGCGACACATGCCAGCGAGTCAAGGCAGAGCACCAAAGACCTACCGGACTACTGCAACCCCTCAAAGTCCCCGAATGGAAGTGGGAATAAGTAGGAATGGACTTCATCACAGGATTGCCAAGGACCCAAGCCGGTCATGACTCTATCTGGGTGATCGTCGATCGACTCACCAAGGTGGCTCATTTCATCCCCGTCAAGACGACTTACATGGTCATTAGATTGGCTGAGTTATACATGACCCGGATCGTGTGCCTGCACGGAGTTCCAAAGAAGATCGTATCCGACCGAGGGAGTCAGTTTACCTCCAAGTTTTGGAAGAATCTTCAAGAAGAACTCGAGACCCGCCTGAATTTCCGCACCGCCTATCACCCACAGACCGACGACCAAACCACAAGGGTAAACCAAGTGTTGGAGGATATGATTAGAGCATGCGCTCTAGATTTTGGTTGAATGTGGGATAAGAACTTGCCTTATGCGGAGTTCTCCTACAACAACAGCTAACAAGTCAGCCTGTAGATGTCCCCGTTTGAGGCACTTTATGGGCGCAAGTGCAGAACACCGCTGCTCTGGGATTAGACTGGAGAGTCACAGCTATTCGGGACAAACATATTGCGGGAAGCAGAAGAGAGAGTTAAGGTCATCAGGGATAGATTGAATATAGCCCAGTCCCGACAAAAGAGCTATGCCGACAACCGACGGAGAGACCTAACCTTTGAGGAGGTCGACTATGTCTATCTCTAAGTCACTCCACTCTGTGGCACCCAAAGGATCAACATGAGAGGCAAGTTAGCACCCCGTTATGTCGAACCCTTTCAAATCCTCCGACGGCAAGGAGAAGTGGCATATCAGCTAGAACTACATCCATCTTTGGCAGGAGTCCATGATGTGTTCCACGTCTCTCAGCTAAAGAAGTGTCTCCGTGTGCCCACCGAACAATCCGACCTCCAATAGCTCAATGTCCAAGAAGACTTGACCTACATTAAGAAACCCGTCCAGACTCTAGAAGTTAAGGAAAGGGTAACCAGAAGATGCGTGGTTCGTTTCTGCAAGGTTCAGTGGGACAACCACCCCGTCGAGGAAGCCACATGGGAAAAAGAAGACGAGTTAAAAGCCCAATACCCCGAGCTATTCGAGTGACTTTCCGAATCTCGAGGATGAGATTCTTTGTAAGGGGGATAGGTTTGTAACACCCCCAATTTTCAAAGAAATAAAAATACATTTTTATTATAATTTTCTAGCAAAGATTATTTTTGAAATTCCTGTAATGCCCTTTTATGCCTAAATGAACTAGAACCTAGAGGAGATGTCCAAACTAGAGGCTAGAAAATTTTGTATATGATCCCAAGGCTAGGATATATTTTTGAGAATTTTTACAAATTTTTATCACCCTTGGAACAACACAAACATTTTAAACTAATTACAACAATTAAATTTATTTGGAAATGAATTTAAACAGTAACGACCCCTTTCCCCATTCTCCCCGAATCAGCCGGCCCAGCCCACTCCCTCCCCACGCCCCTTACTGACAACCGGGCCCCGCGCGTCAGCGATCCCCTCCCTCCACGCGCGCGCACCCGACAGCTCGACCCCACCTATCGGCGTCAATGCCCCCACGCACCCGACGCCTCGGCCCCACCCATCAGTCACGTCCCGTTGCCATGCCCTCGCCCCGCACCCGCTGACCGGTGGCCCCCACCTATCGGATCTGTCTCCCCCACGAGATCCGCCCCCAAATCCCCCCGTTGCTGGCCGAAGCCCTAAGTCCCCAGGATCCGCCTCGCCGGCCCCTCCCCCATTCAATTGGCGCCTTTAAGTTGTCCCCCGCACCCCGCCGGGTGTTTCCCCTCTTTATTCCACGCGTCATCATCCCAGATCAAGCGCGCGCATGCACGGAAGGAGCTTGCCAGCGTTGATGAGAGAGTCTACTCTCGTCCTCCCCCGATTGCGCCCCCTCTGCCCCCACCAGCACCTCTATTTAAACCCTAAGGCTCCACCACATTCAACCCCCACGCCAATTCGCATTGATAGTGAACAGAACGCCCACACTCTGGTTTTTAAACACCACACCACCACCGCGCTCCAACCGCAGCTCGCCATCACCGGAGCCCCCCTCCCCCCTTGGCGACCGCACCAACATGACCGTTGACGCTACCCCGACATCGGCCACCCCTCCTCCATCATCGAGACCCGCCAGAACAACAACGCCGACGAGCTCCCGCACGTCTTCGCCGCCCACGCTCGTCACTGGCCATGTTCCGATGACCTCTCGCCTCGCCAACAGTACCATACTATTCCCCTTGTCGCCCTGGTTCCATTTTAGCACGTAGCTCTGGCCGCCGTTGCTCACCGTGACCGCTAGGCCCTCGCCGTCACCGGAGAAGATGATCGGCACAGGTAAAGTACCCGTGCCATGTCGGATTCATCCCCAACTGCGCGATCGTGATCTGACGGTCGGGATTAAATCAACCTCTCGGTTTAATCTGGTCCGTCAGATTGCAGCGAAAGGGTACCGTGCGATCTCGCGCGTCCATTTTCATTTAAAACACCCCACCTCGCTCGTAGCCACCCGATCACGATCCAACGGTGATCTGCGATCCGGCGCACGCGCACAGTGCGCGGGTTCACGCTGGGTTCGGCTCACTGTGGACTGACGACGGTTTTTGGATTTAATTTAAATTCCAGAAATAGTTTCAAACTTCTAAAATTCATATCTTGCTCATTTTAACTCCAAATTTAACCATTCCAATTCCAGAAAATTCATAATTTTATTCTCTACGTGTTTGTACAATAAAGACAGTAGGTTTACTTTGAATATTTTATTTTTATTCAATAAATTATTCAAATGCACATTAGGATAAACGCAAAATTTGTCCATTCCCATTTTAGAAAATTTTATCTTTTTATCCTCTTCATATTGGTGTAATAAAAGTAATAGGTTTATTCGGAACTTTTTATTATTAATTAATTGGAGGTTTAAAATACATTATGATACATTTTTATTCCTTTTTGGAGAATTCCTAACTCCATCAAAATTCATTTTAAACAAATTCAGATAATACTTTCAGAACCTTAATAACTTTAATTTCTTTCATTTAACCCAATCAATACTTATGTGCTTGTTGTTTGATTTTGGATTGTTTAAATTGAACGTTGTGTTTATTATGCATATCGAGAAGACTACGACGCCGTTGAGGAGCTGGAGTACTTCCCGGAAGTTCCCCCGTCGCCTTTCGCTGAACAAGGCAAGTCACCAAACTAACTTTTTGAGCATGTTGAACCCAGTTTTGTTAAATTATCGCTAAAACACATAGGTTATACATGCATTAGTCAAATGAAAGCCCTACGTTATATTTATTTAAATCCCCTACCTTAATGTCCAACCCAAGTCGTGCTATCTAGCCTAAACTCCTTGTCACCATATTATTAGTACTAGTAGATAGTGTCTGATGTACGACACGATTGCTATAGGTTAAAAATGAGTCGTAGCAATTTGGAATCTACTATATGATCCTAGTTATTTTATCTATGGAATTCTGTTAGTGATAGAGTTATGGTTAAGTGTATGCATGGTGGGTTCCAAGTGCAAGCTAGGGCATTGGTCGGTAGCACCCGGGGCACTATAAGGACCGGTCTGTGGGATCCGTTGCAATACATTTTCGTACTAACCACAAGTCTAGTGGGTAAGTCCTAACTAAGGTATGGAGTGTTCCAATCCGAGGCACCACTTGGAGTGGGTCAAGCAGCACCTGCGGGTGGCTTGTACCGACGTGGCGCAAAAGGGGCGGCGACGTTAGCCGGGATGCAGCCCGGTGCACCGGCAAAACCTACAGTGGGTGATTATCGCTTGGAGCATTTCATGCTGAGGTTTTGGCACGAGTTCCCGTGGTATGGATCATCTCGTTACACTTTGGTGTATGGGATGAGTGTGTGCCTTGTGGGTACAGTGGTACACCTCTGATCAGAGTTTAAATCTTTTTGAAATGTCAAGCCCACGGTCAAGGGAGGGTTGCGTGACATCCCACAATTAGTTTACTTTTAATGAATGCACATGATGATTTGACATGTAAGGACTGTTGAGCGAGGAGGGAAAACGTACTCTTCGAGTTAGATAGTATTATGTTGTTTTAATTTTAATATTCTGCATGATTAAATTTGACTACACTAAATGCTATAACTGGAAAAAGTACTTTTCCGCACTTTTATCCATTATCCTTCCTTTGATATCATCGTGCATTATTATTGCATTCGCGGTTGCTTGTTGAGTACTTTTTGTACTCATACCTGTTGGACACACACTTCAGAGGTTGCCTACTATGAGGAAGATGGTCTGGAGTAGCGACCCAGTTAAGAAGAAGATCCTGAAGAAGACGTTTGTCATGTCGTATTATTTTTATGGTTTCTTTTAATTTTACACTTATGTAATAAGGTGGTCTGCGAACCACGAATGTTTGCCCATATGTATGTTGTCGCATGATGAACCTCTTGTTATTATTGTTTTTCTATGGAAATTCAATAATGTTCCGATTTGGTAAATCGGGGCGTCACACAATGCTAGTTATAATCAAA
The DNA here is from genome assembly GCA_019279435.1 of Zizania palustris. Classification (NCBI taxonomy): domain Eukaryota; kingdom Viridiplantae; phylum Streptophyta; class Magnoliopsida; order Poales; family Poaceae; genus Zizania; species Zizania palustris. The sequence continues at coordinate 55,661,671 of JAAALK010000290.1, read as the reverse complement.
TTTTTATGGCCAAAGAGGACGTCTACAAGATAGCCTTTCGATGCCCTGGTTTTGTCGGCTTGTTCGAGTGGGTCGTTATGACTTTTGGCCTAAAGAATGCTGGCGCTACATATCAATGTGCTATGAACTTGATCTTTCATGACTTGCTAGGAGTTATGTTAGAAGTATACATAGATGATGTTGTAGTCAAATCGAACGCTATGGGAAACCACTTAGCCGATTTGAGAGTTTCTTTTGATAGGATGCGATAGTATGGTTTGAAAATGAACCCACTCAAATGTGCTTTTGGCATGTCGGTGGGCAAGTTCTTAGGATTCATGATTCATGAAAGAGGTATAGAAATTGATCCTAAGAGGCTTGAGAAGATTAGAAACTTTGCAGCGCCGACATGCAAGAAAGATGTGCAGAAGTTGCTAGGCAAGATGAATTATTTGTGTTGCTTTATATCTAACTTGTCTGGCAAGATTTATGCCTTTGTCCCTATACTCCGGATGAAGAATAAAGTCGAGTTCACTTGGGGAGCAAGTCAGCAAAGCGCCTTTGAAAAAATTTGTGGGATCGGAATGGCGACTAGAGGGGGGTGAATAGGTGCCTCGACACTTTCTTCCGAATGTGATGGCCTAATCAAATCACCCAACGTGCCTCTAAGGACTCAAATCCAAGTTTCAAACTAATCATCACAATTTAGAGCTCAAACAGATTCAAACGCCAAAAAACAGCTTTGATTCAAGCTTCTCAAACAACCACTATCAAAACACTCACTCTAGAGATCAAATTCAAGTGTAAAACATAAATCAAAATGTTTTAATTCAATTACAATTGAGATTCAAACACTTCTGAAATTTTTCAGACGGTGAATAGTAAATGTAACTTCAGCAAAATGTATTTGACAAATTTAGTTTCAGATTGCAAGTTTCCTTCTCAATTTCACTTCAGTTCAGCATAAACAACTTTAGAACATGATAAGCATTATGGATCCTGAAAATTCACACATCTAATCATGCAAATTCAGAGTTCTTGAAAATTATTCTAAATGACAACACTATTCCTCATCCGACAACATCCAACATAAAATAGAATAGAACTGCATATACACTATTCAGAAAATAAATCTCAGCTAAACAGAATTGTAAGACTAAACAGGATAAACTCAGTAGACAATTTCAGTTTTAAACTCAATGCAGTTTTGAATTCAGAATATTTGTAGAAAATACTCAACAACATTTACTATAACATAACTGGAACTATCTCATGCAGCAACTTAAACACACATAAGCAATCCTAGTAGAATACTCTGAAAGAAACTTAGCTGAGCATACAGAATTTACTCTACTAGTGTTGCAACAATTCAGAGCAATCAACAAATGCAATTCAGAAAGGAAGCACAATTCTTGTACTGTATATGAAATGGCAAAATTGTTGCAATATCAACACACACTTGAAAAGCAATTTCAGATCAAATGAAAACTGAAGTGATGAATCAAGGGCTGATACTTCAGATTGCTTAGATGGTGAACAGTGTGTCGAAAATGTTGTATCGATTCTGAAAAAGCCCTCAGCACACTATAGTTGATCCACGAATCTCTAGAACAAGTTTCTCTCATTTAAAAAAATTGATTCTGTGATCTCTCAAAAAGTTGTAAAGTTCTATTCTAATCACAGCCACTGCTAACCAATTCAGAGAAGGGTAAATACTATTCAGTACACATACTTCATCTGAAAATGTTACTAAGATGAGATCAAACATTCAGAATAATATCAACCAAAAAGACAACAAGATCAACAAGTTTTTTCTCGTACAGAAATTTGAAGAACCACTAAAGGATTGCTAGCTCGAATCAAGAGTCACAAAGATGAAAGTAGTTTTGTCAGAAGATTTCTGTAGCAAATTTAAAACCCTGCAACAGTACAACTTCTATCCATTTATAGGACAACAATTCAAAAATCTGATTCTATTCAAGCACTCTTGAAACAGACCAAGAATCATCAGATTTAAAAAAAAACTGAATTCATCACAGAACAATCACTCACCTCAACTCAGTTCTAAGAGATGATATAAACCTCTCACCCTGAACCAAAACCAGAAAAACCTGAGGAACTAAGGAGATAGAGATTAAAACTAGAATCACATTCAATTCAGCATCCTTTCAATTAATTCATTTCAGGATATACTTACACATAATCACTTCATCACCCATATATGCTGCAGAAATTAAAAACAGTGTTCATGTATAGCTGAAAACTCATAATCCTAGAGACTAGAACATGGAATCATGTGAGTATTTAACCAATTCAAACATCAAAGCAAGTCTGTATATACATCAATCACAGTCAAATAGAATCACACAAAAATCATCTTAGATCATCAAGCATATCACAGAAAATTCAAAGTGATATTTACCTGGACAATTGCTGAGAGTTTCAGTCGGCTGGACAGTGAACAGGATTTTCGAAATACCTGTAGCTAATCTAGCACGATCAAAGCCTCCTGTTCTGCATCAAGTGTTCGCACCAAGCAAAATACTCTCGGATAAACACCCAATTGTAGAAGAAAAAATGAAATTGAATTCTGCTTGCTGGAATGTTCTGGTGCAAGTCAAGTTCAGCCAGCACAGGTGGAATATTTATCTCACTTGCCCCACATTCTAGAAGGCTATTTTTACAAACAGCCCCCTAGAAAGACTCTATTTACAAATCTGAAAATACAAACTAGAAATACTCTATTTTACTGTAGACCCATCTTTAGAATATTTTCAGAATATATATATATACTCCAAAAATACTCTAAAAATACACACTATGACACTAAAAAAAATTAAACTAAAACTTGACACTATTTTATTGAAATAGTAAAAATGATAAATGTTTCGACGGTTTTCATCAAAAACCAACAAAGTCTTCTCGGCCCTTCGAATCATGACACCGCTTCGCGACTCCGAGCGCCAGCAAGCCACTTCCACTCTCGATCCCCCTGAGCCGCCTGAATGCTTGTCCTGGCCTCCCTCCCGCGAACACGGTCGACACGCCGTCGCAGTCAGTCATCTGTCCGAGTCTCGCTCCGTCTCTTCGTGCACTCTTGAGATCTTCTCCAACTTCGCCCGACCTCCCTGATCCTCAACATCAAGCTCCCCGCTCGACCCTCGATCACCCGCAATCAATAGTCGGTCAGCATCTCCACGCTGCACAAACAAGGCAAGCCAAAACAAGAACGAAACGCACTGCCGAAACCCTCGGCAGCCACACCTTCACTCCACATCAAAACCCTTGATGCACTCCACATACTCTCAACCACTCAGACGCTCATCCTTGTCAATCACTCCTCATCCAGACCGAAGCCACCCTTGGTTTCTCAATCTCCCCGTTGATGAGTGCATTGACAACCCCAAAGCAAAGACATGATGAGATAGCAAGTTACGCGCACAAGTGACCATAAAAACTCACAAAAGAGCAAAACATGTCACTTGGTAAAAGATCTCCCTGCTTGGGCAAAAACTTTATGCAAGGCAAAGCAAGAGCAAAAGCATCAAAAGCGCATCGCATCAAAACATCAAAAGCACATCACATCAAACATCAAAAGCGCATCACATCAATCGCATCAAAAAGCATTTCAACAAGAAAACCAACTCCCCCTTAACCAAGCAATCCAAAAGTCAAAGCATCATATAGAACATTTCTCCCCCTTTGACAATGCAGGCATCAAGGAGATAAAAAGATACAAAGAGGGGAATGAGGGTAAAGCAGAGATGTGAGCTTCTGAGACATGAACAACTGCAATTACAGTACAAACAAGTATTCGCCTTGAATAACATCTATAAGTACTGAAAGATATCCTCATATGTATACAATCTAAACAAAAGGCATGAGATGCAAAAGCTAAGCAAGCACACACTAGATAAGCGTATCCCACTTTAAGGTGCTTCAGCAAACATGATATGCAATGAATTTTAAATTTCTCATTTTTGTGTCAGGGGTTATTTGCATGTCAACCTTATGCTAACCGACCAAGCCAAGCCTAGATCATGTAAAAGACCATCGGAAGCTTAAGGCATTGATCTTGGTATACACTCAATGTCCCGGTTCATACCAAAGTGCTATGGTAAGCCGTCGAGAACAAAGTAGTGCGACAAGACAAACACACCTGGATCTTTTCAAAATTCAGCACACAAAAGCATGAATATCATTCATTTCCATTTTCATTTTCATTTTCATCCATTTTTCATTTTCATTTTCATTAATTTTCATTTTCATTGTCATTTTTGATGAAGTCAAGTTGTGTATTAGCATCCAAGTAAAAAGGACCTAGCTATCAGGTGTATAAAAGACAACAAAAGCACTCAACCAATCCAAGCTAGATTCTAGACTAAGCAGTGACCATTTTCAAATTTTCACAAATAAAAGCCATGCTCATGTCAATTCTCACATGAATACATGCCATGTAGTCAACAGTATTAAAGATAATAGTTCAAAGGCATTACAAAGCATGTACTTGTAAAAGCAATTAATCAAATGACAGAAGCTCATGCAATGCTACACAACTCCCCCTCAAAACATGCTAGTATCTCTCGAATGCTCAGTGAGAGGGTGAGATAAAAATTGCTTTGGAATCTAGTAGCGCAAAACACGAGATCCAGGCAAAGTAGAAGACTGACCATGCACAGGAGATAAACCATGATAAAAAGTGCGTGGTCTAGCAATAAAGCGCGAACCGGGAAATCGACGAGGTCTCCCAACCCGTCGAGCATCAAAGCCTCTTACACGTGATCTATCACCATATGAAACATGGTGTACACCACGAGGGGCAAAATCACTCTCAACACCATGTGGGTCCTCAACATGAGGAACCGAGCAAAAAGCAGACCCATGCATACCTAAAGATAGGTAGTACATGTCCTGAAAACTAATAGTAAAAGACCGTCGCTCATCCCTGATACGACGAAAGCAAAACCCAACCAAATGACCCATTCGATGACAAGAAGAACAGTGATACACTTTCTTGGGCGTGTGGGTATGAGTCTCGGGCGCAAATCTTACAATTTTCTTGGGTTTTGACTTAGGAGGTTCATCTGAAGCACAAAGAGCTTTCTTTGTCAGTTGGGTAGGATTCTTGGCTTTTTGATCGGTGTCTAACAAGGCTCTCTCTTTCTCAAGGGTAGTTGGAGGAGTGAACACAATTTCGCTCAAAGTGTGTGTAGTGGTTCTCTCAAAATCCAACCCGAGAGCTAACCCTACCTTGTCAGCACACATTTTGGTTTTAGCCAAAAGCAGGTCCATCCTACCCTTTCCTTCAGTGCATTTTTCCACAACTGAGAGAAGGTAGTCATTCTCACATTTCAATTTTTCCGCTTGCTCTCTAGCAAAGCTGAGTTGGTCCTCAAGGGTTATGTAGGGAGGACACGCCGGCTGCACATCCTTAGAACACTCAGCACTCTCCAGTCTATCATTAAGTTCATCAACATGCCTATCTCTTAAATTTATGCTCTCAACAAGCAAAGGATAGTTCAGGCATTCGTTAATGACCGCAGGACTAGACTCCACCAACAAAAGCTGCTTTTCAGTTAATTCACGTTTTTCAACAGTTTGAGCATGTATAAAACGCAGCTGAGCAAGTTCATCCATAACAGTAAGACATGACTCACAATTGGAAACATCAGACTTAGATTTCAAAATAGCAAGTCAGTGGAGATAGCTTCAAGTCTGAGTTTTAGTTCTTTACATTCTTTAGCAGCAAGTTTAAGCAATCTATACTGAGAATAAATAGCATCATGCAATTCATCATTATGGACAAGAAGCTGATCATGGGATAGATATACCTCAGAAGTGTCAAGCTCGTCGCTGCTGCCGTCGCCATCGACCGCGAAGCAAAGGTCGGTGATGTCTGTTGATAGCAAAAAATGGCAGTGATGGCTAGATCATCAAAATATCAATTTTTGGTAATTTGGGTCGAAAGTACACATGTCCAGGGTCTGACCGAAGCCCTTTAGGGCCGAAGTCCATTGAGCTAGGGCTCTGAAAGCCTCTAGCCAGCCCATGGGCTTCGGTGAGGAAGCCTTCGGAGGCCCACGCTGCCGAAGCTTCGGAAGCCTTCGGAGGCCCACGCTGCCGAAGCTTCGGAAGCCTTCAGAGGCCCACGTTGTCGAAGCTTCAGCCCGAGGAGCAAGCCTCGATGGGCCTGGCCAAAGCCCACACTACCAAAGCTTCGGCCCGAAGAGCAGGCCTCAACGGGCCTGGCCGAAGCCCGCCACAGCAGAGATAGAGTTGTATGCGTTTACAGCTCAATCTCTATCTCTATCTGGCCGGATTAATAGCATATTAGATTAGGAGTTAACCCCCTACAAAAAGAGAGGCATGGCCGGCGTGGATAGCCCCCAAACTCAAACCAAACCAAAGCCCATGCTTTGATCATATTTACTTTACCTTTATTTTCCTGTACCTCTTCGTGGGTTTGCTTGGAAGCCCTCCGCCGGCCACTTCGGAACAGTGGTAACCCTTGTTACTTTGCTTGTGAAGTATCCGTTAATCTACGTAATAGATTGCTATCTCCTTGGTACTTCGCCTGTGAAGTATCTGCTAATCTGCGTAACAGATTGCTACCTTCGCTACTAGTGAAACACTTAGCAAAATTCGGTCCTCAGGACGAACTGGTACTTCGCATCATCTCTGTTGTAGGTTCGTACATTCGGAGCCACTTCACCGAAGGTGTCCGGAGCTGAGAGATCGGTTTCGGAGGTCCCCAGGACACCCTTCGACGAGACCGCAGGATTCGGCAATAGGCTTCGCTAGCAGACTTCATCGCCTCAGGCTTCGCAGGACCATACTCCACACCGGACGAAGTTGCATTCACGCGTGGCCCTCGCGTCACCGTTCTGTAGTTTGCTGTATCGGAGATCTCACGCCGAACCCCACTGTTTGGAGGTGATCACCGCGTCTAGATCCATTCGGAGCCCATCTTCGATCAGATCCGTCCGAATGCCGAAGCACCCTTCGGTGGAGTACTTCGCACTAGACGCCGAAGGTACCCTTCGGCGCACCCTTCGCACCAGACTTTGAACCAGACGGGGCTCCGACTGGTTTGTTGATTTTATTCTGTTTAATATATCTCTTTCGGCTAATTGGGTTATTTTGTGTAATCTGGTTGCCTGGCGACTCCACCCCCCTTATCACTATTAAGGGTAGTCGGAACGCGGCGTCGGTGCTACGTCACGCTTAGGCCTGTCCCTAAGTATCCGTGCACTTTTGGATCGCCGGACTGACCCAGGTGCGGGGGCACGTTTTCGTGTCAACAATGTCCATTGTATTCTTCTCCTTCTTCTCCTTCTTCTCTTTCTTGGGAGGCTCCTCTTTCTCCGAGCTTGGCTCCTCGCTTGACGTGCTGTCGATGTCACTGAGGGCGGCCACAAAAGCTCTGGCTACACTCTTAGCCATTTTTCCTCGCTTTCCTCTGAAATAAGGTTTCTTGTTCCATTTTTGGTGTTGTGCTCATTTTCATTTTTAATTTTTAGTTTAGGGCATTTAGCTTACTGAAAAGTTCATTGCATGTCAAAGTATCAAAGCTAGCAGATTCAAAACACCCTTGTGACCCTCCTCTCCTTTGGTCTCATCTATCATTGTAAAAGTGAGTGAACTTCTTGATGATAAGAGCTAGCTCCTCATCATCTAGAACATCCACTTGTTCTTTTGTGACAGAGACAAGGGAGGACAAGTCAAAAGCACCAGAGAAAACACAAGCTCCAAAAACACCTGATGAATTACCTCCAGATGAGGTGCCACTGCTGGAACTGGAAACTAGTGCCATGGACTGTGGCAAAGAGCTCCCAATCCTAGAACAAGATGCCTTGGCGATCTCGGTGGACTTAAGCTTACTGAAAAGTTCATTGCATGTCAAAGTATCAAAGCTAGCAGATTCTTCAATGCTTGAGATCTTAACTTCCCATATGCTACGATCCAGAGCATAGAGAAGTTTGATCGCACGGTCATGATCTGAGTAAGCTAGCATCCCAGTGGATTGCAAGTTACTAACAATGCATCAAAACGAGGAAACAAAGCATCAACAGATTCGCCAGGGCCTTGCACGAACATTTGGTATTCCTGATTATACGTGCTCTGCCTCCTAGCCTTAATCTGTGATGTGCCCTCATGAAAAGTACTCAATGTCGACCAAATTTCTCGAGCAGTACGAAGGTGCTAAACCCTGTGAAACTCGTTGCGACTCAGACTGATAAAAAGAATGTTTCTAGCCTTGCTATTACATTCATATTGAGCCTTCTTTGTCTCTGAGGTACGAGTTTCAGAGATCACATACTGGGATGCAACAATGTCCCATATCGCACTTCCTTGGCTAAGCAAATAAGCCTCCATGCGCACCTTCCAATAGGCATAGTCTCGACCATCAAACATAGGGATCTATGTGTTTCTATCCATGTCGCCAAAAGGATCACAACTAGTAAAGGTCAACTCGTGATCAAACCGGCTCTCATACCAATTGGGGGATCGGAATGGTGACTAGAGGGGGGTGAATAGGCGCCTCAACACTTTATTTCGAATGTGATGGCCTAATCAAATCACCCAACGTGCCTCTAAGGACTCAAATCCAAGTTTCAAACTAATCAACACAATTTAGAGCTCAAACAGATTCAAACGCCCCAAAACAGCTTTGATTCAAGCTTCTCAAACAACCATTATCAAACACTCACTCTAGAGATCAAATTCAAGTATAAAACATAAATAAAAATATTTTAATTCAATTACAATTGAGATTCAAACACTTCTGAAATTTTTCGGATGGTGAATAGTAAATGTAACTTCAGCAAAATGTATTTGACAAATTTAGTTTCAGATTGCAAGTTTCCTTCTCAATTTCACTTCATTTCAGCATAAACAACTTCAGAACATGATAAGCATTATGGATCCTAAAAATTCACACATCTGATCATGAAAATTCAGAGTTCTTGAAAATTATTCTAAATGACAACACTATTCCTCATCCGACAACATCCAACATAAAATAGAATAGAACTGCATATACACTATTCAGAAAATAAATCTCAGCTAAATAGAATTGTAAGACTAAACAGGATAAACTCAGTAGACAATTTCAGTTTTAAACTCAATGCAGTTTTGAATTCAGAATATTTGTAGAAAATACTCAACAACCTTTACTATAACATAACTGGAACTATCTCATGCAGCAACTTAAACACACATAAGCAATCCTAGTAGAATACTCTGAAAGAAACTTAGCTGAGCATACAGAATTTACTCTACTAGTGTTGCAACAATTCAGAGCAATCAACAAATGCAATTCAGAAAGGAAGCACAATTCTTGTACTGTATATGAAACGGCAATACTGTTGCAATATCAACACACACTTGAAAAGCAATTTCAGATCAAATGAAACTGAAGTGATCAATCAAGGGCTGATACTTCAGATTGCTTAGATCGTGAACAGTGTGTCGAAAATGCTGTATCGATTCTGAAAAAGCCCTCAGCACACTGTAGTTGATCCAGGAATCTCTAGAACAAGTTTCTCTCATTTAAAAAAATTGATTATGTGATCTCTCAACAAGCTGTAAAGGTCTATTCTAATCACAGCCACACACTACTACAAACTGTCACTGTAGTGGCGTTGGGCAAAACCACTGTAGTGGCGGGCCATTAGATGCCCGCCACTAGAGTTGCTGGTGCTGACGGCAGCACCAGCGCCCGCCACTATTGTTGGTAAAGTAGTGGCGGTCGGTGCTGACGTCAGCCCGGACCGCCACTAATTTACCAATAGCAGTGGCGGGCGCTGGTGCTGCCCGCCGCTGCTAAGATGGCCGCCACTAAAGTAATGATGACATCACTTGCGACCGCCACTACTATTCTAGCTATAAATGCGCAGCTTCTTCCTCCCCGAGCTCTACTGGAGTTCGCATTTAATTTTGTCCGTACAATGGCGACAAAAATCTAGATAAAGAGGGGGGAGGCTTTGTTTTCGTTTCTTTTGAAGGATTTCATTCTAGGAGGTAAATCCATGCCGAATCTCACATTTATTTTGTATTTAATCATGTATACAATGAGTTATTAGCGTGTTTCTAATTTAGGGTTTGTGAATAGAAATTTTCAAATAATCTTCCATTTACAGTGTTACCTTCTCCCAAATGCACAAATATGACCCTCCTCACAATTATTCATCACTTGTATATTGATTTACGTCATTTTAATCTCTTTTTTAATTTGATTTATGATTATAGATCTAGAGTTATGTTGTTTGGAGAGAGAGAGAAACCAATATAGTTAATTTATTTGATAATTTTTTCTGCTTAATAAGTAGTTTTAATTAAAGCATTGAGGATTTTTAATTAATGTTGTTATGAGCGATAATAAATCAATATATTTTCAATTTGTAAATTACTAAAATTAACAATAATGATTTTATTAATATTTTTTCAAATAATATATGTTTTAGATGGAGCACAGGTACTGGATGTACTCGTCCAACGACGGAGATATGGTGGCATATTTTAACAGAGTAACTGAATTTACTGAAGCTGCCGCACAATATGCTTCCCGTCAGAGTGAAGAGGCAATATATTGTCCTTGTAAAGTTTGTAAAAACGAAGCGATGTATCCGTGTTCTGATCGTGAAACCATACGATTTCACTTGTTGAAAAATGGTTTCGTGAAGAACTATTATATATGGACGAAACACGGTGAGATGGGCCAAAATCCTCCTGAAGATTCTGATGTGCCGCAAGATGCTCATCAACATAGAAGAGGTTGTGATCATACATCCGACATAACACATGATGATGTTGATCAACATGATGATGATGATGACGCCTTTGATGTGGAGGAACTGATGCGAAATGTTGCGCCTGAGGTGTTGTTGCAGAGAACTACAACCAAAGGATACGATAACTTCGAAGCACTTGACAAAGCATCAAAAAACCTTCTTTACGAGGAACGCCACGGATGCGATAAGCAGTATACTGTGTTGTACACAATTCTTGAGCTTATGAAACTGAAGGCCAGCAATGGATGGTCTGACACCAGTTTTTCAGATCTTTTACAACTCCTAAAAAAGGTTTTGCCAAAACCCATTGGTTTACCATCTGATACGTACCAAGCAAAGAAGATGATTTGTCCGTTGACTTTGGGCGTTCAGAAGATTCATGCATGCCCGAACCACTGTATCCTATATCAAAAAGAGTATGGATTGTTAGAGAGATGTCCGCAGTGTAACACGAGTCGATACAAACGTCCAAATGACTGTGTGGAGGACTACAATGACCACCAGAAGAAGAATAATAAGAGGTTGCAGAAGAGGAATAAAAATGTTATTGAAGACCATCCTGGAAAAAAGATGGAGAGGAAAGTTCCAGCCTTAGTAATGTGGTACCTACCAGTGATTGATCGCTTGAAACGTATGTTCTCTAATCCTAGAGATGCTGAACTATTAATCTGGCATTTCGTTGGGCGAAAGAAGGACGGAAAACTTCGGCACCCTGCGGATGCTAGGCAGTGGAAATCATTTGACTTGGCCCATCCAGATTTCTCGGACGATCCTAGAAATATCAGGATGGGACTTAGCACGGATGGAATGAATCCCTTCGGTGAGATGAGGAACCCACATAGTACGTGGCCAGTCTTTCTATGCTTGTTCAACATTCCATCATGGTTGTGCCATAAAAGAAAATACCTTATGCTCACTACTCTAATTTCTGGTCCAAAACAACCTGGCAATGACATTGATATCTTTCTAGAACCTTTGATGGAGGATATGAAACATCTATGGGAACATGGTGTCTGTGTGTGGGATGAGAACAAGAAAGAGCACTTCAATCTAAGAGCCATAATCTTTTGCACCATAGCTGACAACCCAGGACGCATGTCCCTAACAGGACAGGTTAAAGGAAAGACAGCATGTGTAGTGTGTGTGGACCAGACAGAATCTATGCATCTTCCATCATTCGTTAAGACGATATATATGCGACACCGCAGATTTTTACCAAAAAACCACAAATATCGAAGAAATAGGAACCATTTCGACGGTACAATCGAGCTTGGACAGCCTCCACGAAATCGAGATGGCAAATTTCTATTCGAAATGGTAAAGAATATCAAAGTTGTTTTCGGAAAGAAGAGGAAGAAATCTGAAAAAATTTCAAAGGACGCTCCATTTAAAAAGCAGTCGATCTTCTTTAGATATTTGCCCTATTGGAAGGAGTTGGAGATTGGTCATGCTATCGATACAATGCACGTTGAGAAGAATGTCTTCGAAAGCACTATCGGTATTTTGTTAGACATACCGGGCAAATCAAAAGATGGACTCAAAGTACGAAGGGACCTTCAAACTCTCGGAATTAGACACGAGCTTCACCCACAGGAAAGGGCCAATGGAAAATTTTTCCTTCCGGCTGCTAGCTATAACCTCACAATTGACGAGAAAAGATCAATCTGCAGGTGTCTACATGGAATTAGAGTTCCAACAAGATTCTCAACGAATATAAAGAATATTGTCTTCGTAGCAGATTTGAGGATGAGCGGCTACAACACTCATGATTGTCATGTTATGCTTGGGCTATTCCTCGCCATCGCAGTAAGAGGAGTCAAACATTCATTTCTGAAGATGGTGATAACACGCATGTGTCACTTCTTCAATGTCATATCAAAGAAGGTGATCGACACTGAAGAGTTAAATGAATTACGTAAACAAATGAGGGAGACTATGTGTCAGCTTGAGATGTGCTTTCCTCCTTCATATTTTGATATTATGGAGCACTATATGATACATATAGCAGACCAAATCTTTGTTCTCGGTCCAACGTACCTGCACAATATGTATGCGTACGAGCGTCTAATGGTTATCTTCAAGGGTTACGTACGAAATCGTGCTTATCCAGAGGGTTCCATGATAGAGGGCTACACGACTGAGGAAGTCATTGAGTGCTATGCAGATTACATAAGAGATGGAAGACCAATAGGAGTTCCCGTGTCGCGGCACCATGGAAGACTCACCGGTAAAGGAACTAAAGGCAGGAAAATCATACGAGACAATAGTTATCAAAGAATAAGAGAATCACATTACAGTGTAATGCATCAGTTGGCGATTATGAGACCATATGTTGAACAACACCTGCAAGAGCTTCGTGAAAAGAATGAAGATCACGATGAACAATGGATTATGAAAGAACACAAAATTTATTTCACATCATGGCTGAGGGATCTAAACCTTTCGATCGGAGAAACCGATGAAGAGATGATGATAAATAAATTGTCTTACGGTCCATTGAGCATGGTTAAAACATGGCAAGCGTATGACATCAATGGTTTCACATTCTATACCAAAGCAAAGGATCAAAGGAGTCAGCGCCAAAATAGTGATGTCAGAGGAGAAGCAGAAGATAGAACTGGACAAAAGAATGCTTACTATGGATACATCGAAGAAATATGGGAACTTAACTACGGGAACTCTATAGAAATCCCTGTATTTAAGTGTCAGTGGGTCAGACATCCAGAAGGTGTGGAGGTGGATGATTACGGGTTTACGATAGTTGACCTTAATAAGGTGGCTTATAAAGATGACCCTTGGATACTCGCTCAATCCGTGGCACAAGTATTTTACATACTTGATCCTAAAGATGAGAAAAAATACATCGTTGCTCCAGGAAAACAAAGAATTGTTGGAGTTGATGGAGTCGAAGACGAAGAAGAATACAATCAGTTTGATGAGGTGCCGTTTTTCGTTGACATATCAAGGATCAATGTGGTTGAAGCAAAACTGTCATTTGGCAGTGTGATTCCTTATCTACGCACCAATGGCGATGGAAAATTAGTTCAAGGCTAGATCATTTATGTTTAGTTGTAAAATCAATTATGTCATTTATTATTAAAACATTTTCAAGATCAAATGAGAATTGTAGGAAGAGTATTATATGCTATATATATAATCACTACTAAGAGAAAACATGAATAAAAAAGTATTGAAAATTAGAATAGAAATGTAAAAAACATGTTTGGATGCCTAGCAGCAAGGTTCGAACCTCAAACCGCCTGCGGGCAGCAAAGTTCGAACCTCGAACCGCATGGCACCAAAGCAGTGGCGGGCCGATGAGGTCAGCGCGCCCGCCACTGCTGTTGACACAGCGGTGGCGAGCGCTCTGACCGCCACTGCTAACCAGCGATAGCAGTGGCGTTAGAGCAGTGGCGGACTGGATGCCCGCCACTATAGGTCGATTTTGCCCGCCGCTACAGTGTCGCTTTGTAGTAGTGACATCTAACCAATTCAGAGAAGGGTAAATACTATTCAGTACACATACTTCATCTGAAAATGTTACTAAGATGAGATCAAACATTCAGAATAATATCAACAAAATAGATGACCAGATCAACAAGTTTTTTCTCATACAGAAATTTGAACAACCACTAAAGGATTGCTAGCTGGAATCAAGAGTCACAAAAATGAAAGTATTTTTGTCAGCAGATTTCTGTAGCAAATTTAAAACCCTACAACAGTACAACTTCTATCCATTTATAGATTGAGAAAAACAGGACAACAATTCAAAAATCTGATTCTATTCAAGCACTCTTGAAACAGACCAAGAATCATCGGATTTAAAAAAAACTGAATTTATCACAGAACAATCACTCACCTCAACTCAGTTCTAAGAGATGATATAAACCTCTGACCCTGAACCAAAACCAGAAAAACTTGAGGAATTAAGGAGATAGAGATTAAAACTAGAATCACATTCAATTCAGCATCCTTTCAATTAATTCATTTCAGGATATACTTACACATAATCACTTCATCAACCATATATGCTGCAGAAATTAAAAACAGTGTTCATGTATAGCTGAAAACTCATAATCCTAGAGACTAGGTCATGGAATCATGTGAGTATTTAACCAATTCAAACATCAAAGCAAGTCTGTATATACATCAATCACACTGACATAGAATCACACAAAAACCATCTCAGATCATCAAGCATATCACAGAAAATTCAAAGTGATATTTACCTGGACAATTGCTGAGAGTTTCAGTCGGCTGGACAGTGAACAGGATTTTCGAAATACCTGTAGCTAATCTGGCACGATCAAAGCCTCCTGTTCAGCATCAAGTGTTCGCTGCAAGCAAAATACTCTCGGATGAACACCCAATTGCAGAAGAAAAAATGAAATTGAATTCTGTTTGTTGGAATGTTCTGGTTCAAGTCAAGTTCGGCCAGCACAAGTGGGATATTTATCTCACCTGCCCCACATTCTAGAAGGCAATTTTTACAAACAACCCCCTAGAAAGACACTATTTACAAATCTGAAAATACAAACTAGAAATAATCTATTTTACTCTAGACCCTTCTTTAGAATATTTTCAGAATATATATATATACTCCAAAAATACTCTAAAAATACAAACTATGACACTAAAAAATAAACTAAAACTTGACACTATTTTATTGAAATAGTAGAAATGATAAACGTTTCGACGGTTTTCAGCAAAAACCGACAAAGCCTTCTCAGCCCTTCGACTCGTGACACCGCTTCACGACTCCAAGCACCAGCAAGCCACTTCCGCTCTCGATCCCCTCGATCCACCTGAAATCTTGTCCTGGCCTCCCTCTCGCGAACACGGTCAACACGCCGTCACAGTCAGTCGTCCATCCAAGTCTCGCTCCGTCTCTTCGTGCACTCTTGAGATCTTCTCCAAGTTCACCCTACACAAACAAGAACGAAATGCACTGCTGAAACCCTCGGCAACCACACCTTCACTCCACATCGAAACCCTCAATGCACTCCACATACTCTCAACCACTCAACTGCTCAGATGCTCATCCTTGTCAATCACTCATCATCCAGACCAAAATCACCCTTGGTTTCTCAAAATTAAATAGTGCTTATCATCACCACCCGTGGTGAGGGCACCAAAAGCCAGAATTCCGTTTCAGTTGTACATTGCCGCCGAAGATAGTGTGATAGGGGTCGTGCTACCCTAGGAGGTGGAGGAAAGAGAGTACATCATCAAATTCTTGAGTTGTTGCCTGCTAGACGCTGAAACCAGGTATGTATTTGCGGAGCATTTATGTTTATCACTTTATTACGCATGTACCAAATTATGTCACTATCTTCTTCCTACTACATGTATTGTCACTTGCCAAACCAATGTCATAAAATACATGTTGCAAAAGCCGATTCTAAGTGGAAGAATCGCAAAGTGGGCTTACGCTTTGATTGAGTATGATTTGGCCTATGAACTTCCAAGAGCTATGAAAGGCCAAATTGTTGGTAACTTTAAAGTTGATCACCAAGTAGACATCAATTGGGGTGACAATATTGCTATAATTGAAGTAGTATCATGGAAACTTTATTTTGATGGTTCGTCTTGCAAGAGTGGTCAAGGTATTTGTTGATAGCAAAAAATGGCATCAATGATTAAGATTGTCAAAATGTCAATTTTGGTAATTTGGGCCGAAAATACACATGTCCCGGGTCAGGCCGAAGCCCTACAGGGCCGAAGGACCATTGGGCTATGGGCTCCGAAAGCTTCTAGCCAGCCCACAAACTTCGGTCAGGAGGCCTTCGGAGGCCCACGCCGCCGAAGCTTCGGCCCGAGGACAGGATTCGATGGGCCTGGCCAAAGGCCTACTTCAGGTAGAGATAAAGTTGGATCCGTTTCAGGCTAAGTGTTTATCTCTATGCATGATTCAGCCGAGTTATAGCATATTAGATTTAGAGATTAGAAGTCTAGCCCCTATAAATACAGGAGCGAAGCCGGTTCAAAGCCCCCCCCAACAAAATCAACCACAAAGCCCTAGCTTTGAATCGCATTTACTTTATCTTTACTTTTCTGTACTCTTCATGGGTTTGCCTGGAAGCCCTCCGATGGCCACTTCGGAACAATGGTAATCCTTGTTACTTCACTTGTGAAGTATTCATTAATCTACGTAATAGATTGCTATCACCTTGTTACTTCGCTTGTGAAGTATCCGCTAATCTATGTAACAGATTGCTACCTTCGCCACTAGTGCAACACTTAGCAAAATTCAGTCCTCAAGCCGAATTGGTACTTCAAATCTACTTTGTTCCAGGTTTGCACATTCGGAGCTACTTCATCGGAGGTGTCCGGAGCTGAGAGATTGGTTTCGGAGGTTGCTAGAACGCCCTTCGGCGAGACTGCTTCGACCGCACGCCATGCTTCGCTAGCATGCTTTGTCACGACAGGCTTCGCCACACTCGTACTCTGCTTCGGACGAAGCGGCGATCGTGCATTGCACCTGAGTTGTTATTCTATGTCGTACTGTATCAGAGACTTCGCGCCGAACCCCGCTGTTCGGAGGTGCTTGTCGCGTCCAGATCTGTTCGGAGTTCATCTTCGTCCAGGTCGGTACGAACGCCGAAGGTACCCTTCGGTGGGATATTTGACATCAGACGTCGAAGGTACACTTCGGTGACCCCCTTCGCACCATACTTCGAATAAGTCAGGCTTCGCTCGGTCTACTGATTTATTCTGTTTAATAAATTTCTTTCGGCTAAGGGTTTATTTTGTGTGACTCCACCACCTTACCACGGCTAAGGGTAGTCGGAACGCGACATCAGTGTTGTGTTATGCTTAGGCTTGTCCCTAAGTATCCGCACACTTTTGGATCACCGAACTGACCCAAGTGTGGGGGCACGTTTTCGTGTCAACACACTTTTTGGCGACTCCGCTAGGGAAAAGCTACGCCAACATGATGGCTACGTATACATCAGCCACCAGTATATCTACAGTGACTACTACATCTACACCACCGATGGACGCCATAAGAGGCGCGAATATGGACAACCGCAACATCCTAACACCTACTCTTGAAGATATTCCCGCAGAAGACCGAGCAGAGATTGAGGCAAAGTTGAAAGCGCTCCAAGACATGATGCTTGGGGGCTACGTCAAGACACGCGCGGGCTTCATAAAAGGTGACATTATTACCCCCGACCTTGCTTGGATCTAGGTAACACCCGTATCGCCTCGTATATCTTCTTTAGAAATTGAGCAAAAATAGCCGCAATAGTAGATCAGACCGTTAGCACTTCGCTAGCCAACCATTTAGATTCGGCAGTTAGCTAGCAAGTAGAGGCGACTCTTAGAAGGTTCGGCTTTACTAAGGTCATACCACTAGTCCCTATTGTTAGTGTACCTCTGGTAAATCATGTGTACAGTAGAACTGACGGTAGCACTGGCAAGGCCGTTACCTCTCCGGCTCAACACCCATGGCTGAGACTAGTCATTATGCTTACGGCCAAACTAGCACCACGTACCACGCACCACCACCACCTGCGCTGGTACTAACCCTGCCTACGCTGCCCGCGCCACATGCACATGCACCTGGGCTCAAGCACGTCATACATCTAGCGCATAGGGAAGAGGCCCATGGCCGACACACTGGCTGCCGGAGGCTACCACGCGCCGAAGTCCCATGACCGGAGTATTCCGCCCACCGAAGGGTCTGGCATGCTGGAGACCACGAGCCAAAGTCCTCCATACAGTGAGGTCTTCCAGGAGCTCAGACCCTCTGATAGGGGGCTCTGGCCTGATAAGCTCTGCGCAGCCAGTCCAGCTAGGCTTTGGCAGAAGCAGGAAGGGCTCGGGAGGCTCCCCGAAATCAGTAGCCTAGATATTTTTTCAAGGAGCGATCTAGCGAAACCCTCCGAATCCCATAATGGTGATTGGAGAACTCTGATCGTCCAGTATTTGAGGGACCCTAGCCAAAGGGTTGATCGAAATGTTCGGCGGCAAGAATTTAAGTTTGTATTGCTAGATGATACACTATATCATTGAACCATTGATGGAGTATTGTTGAAGTGTTTAGACAATGAACGATCCCAAGTGGCTACGGGAGAAGTCCATGAAGGACTTTGTGGCACTCATCTGTCAGCCCAGAAAATGAGTTGGATGCTCAAAAGAGCAGGTTTCTACTGGCCAACTATGACTGAGGATTGTTTTAAGTATTATAGAGGGTGTGAAGCATGTCAAAGGTTTGGCAATATTCAATTAGTTCCTGCTTCATTACTTAACCCTATTGTCAAGCCATGGCCGTTCCGAGGTTGGGGTTTAGACTTCATCGGCCAAATTCACCCTCCTTCCTCAAAGGGGCATCGATTCGTGCTGATGGCAATGGATTACTTCACAAAGTGGACCGAGGCCGTACCTCTCAAGAACATGACTCACGCCGAGGTACTTGACTTTATCTTGAAACACATTATCCATAGATTCAGTATTCCTCAAACTCTCACTACAGATCAAGCTAGTTCATTTGTTTCTAAGGAAGTGAGGGATTTTACCGAATATTATGGTATTAAGTTGAAAAACTCTTTGCCCTACTATGCTCAGGACAATGGTCAGGCCGAGTCTAGTAATAAAACTGTGATTAAGCTCATTAGGAAGAATATTGAAGAATTACCTAAAAGGTGGCATGAAGTGCTCTTCGAGGCGCTATGGGCTTGTAGAATTGCAAAACACGGTGCTACCAAAGTTAGTCTATATGAGTTGGTATATGGACAAGAAGTCATTCTACCTGTAGAAGTAGATCTTGGATCTTTAAGAGTATTAAACCAAGATGGCTTATCGGTCGACGAGTATGAGACTCTTTTAAAGACAATCTAGAAGAAGTGACTGATAAGAGATTGGGGGCTTTATAAGCCATAGAAATAGACAAGAGGAGAGTGGCTAAAGCCTACAATAAGAAGGTTAAACCAAAATTGTTTCAAGTAGGTCACTTGGTTTGGATGACGATTTTACCCTTAGGCACTAAGAGTCCCAAGTTTGGTAAATGGTCGCCTAGTTGGGAAGGCCCTTTCAAAATAGCCGAAATCTCTCATGGCAATGCATATGTGTTAGAATCTCTGCAAGGAGAGTGGTTTCGAAGATCTTTGAATGGTAGATATTTGAAAAGGTATTTCCCAAGTGTGTGGCAAACAACTTAAAAGAGGTTGAAAGGCTGATATGGAAGGTATCGTCTTTAGCCCATTGTGCTTTTAGTTCACTAAAAGGTAGGGGCATGTGTTGATAGCAAAAAATGGCATCAATGATTAAGATTGTCAAAATGTCAATTTTGGTAATTTGGGTCAAAAATACACATGTCTCGGGTCAGGCCGAAGTCCTACAGGGCCGAAGGACCATTGGGCTACGGGCTCTAGAAGCTTCCAGCCAGCCCACAACCTTCGGTTAGGAGGCCTTCGGAGGCCCACGCCGCCGAAGCTTCGGCCCAAGGACAGGCTTCGATGGGCCTGGCCGAAGACCCACTTCGGGAAGAGATAGAGTTGGATCTGTTTTAGGCTAAGTGTTTATCTCTACGCATGATTGAGCCGAGTTATAGCAGATTAGATTTAGAGATTAGAAGTCTAGCCCCTATAAATACAGGAGCGAAGCCGGTTCAAAGCCCCCCCCCCACGACAAAATCAACCACAAAGCCCTAGCTTTGAATCACATTTATTTTATCTTTACTTTTCTGTACTCTTCGTGGGTTTGCCTGGAAGCCTTCCGACGGCCACTTCGGAATTGTGGTAATCCTTGTCACTTCGCTTGTGAAGTATCCGTTAATCTACGTAATAGATTTTTATCGCCTTGTTACTTCGCCTGTGAAGTATCCGCTAATCTGCGTAACAAATTGCTACCTTCCCCACTAGTGCAACACTTAGGAGAATTTGGTCCTCAGGCCGAATTGGTACATAAAATCTACTCCGTTTCAAGTTTCCACATTCGGAGCTACTTCGTCGGAGGTGCCCGGAGGTTGCTAGAATGCCCTTTGGCGAGACTGCTTCGACCACACGCCACGCTTCGCTAGGACGCTTCGTCACGACAGGCTTCGCCACGCTCATACTCCGCTCCGGACGAAGCGGCACTCGTGCGTTGCACCTGAGTAATTATTATGTGTCATACTATATCAGAGACTTCGCGCCACACCCCGCTGTTCGGAGGTGCTTGTCGCGTCCAAATCTGTTCAGAGTTCATCTTCGACTAGGTCGGTCTGAACACCGAAGGTACTGTTCGGTGGGATATTTCGCATCAGACACCGAAGGTACACTTCGGCAACCCCCTTCGCACCATACTTTGAATCAGTCAGGCTTCGCTCGGTTTGTTGATTTATTCTGTTTAATATATTTCTTTTGGCTAATTGGATTATTTTGTGTGATCTGATTACCTGGTGACTCCACCCCCCTTACCACGGCTAAGGGTAGTCGAAACGCGACGTCGGTGCTGTGTTATTCTTAGGCTTATCCCTAAGTATCCACACAATTTTGGATCATCGAACTGACCCAAGTGCGGGGGTACATTTTCGTGTCAATAGTATTGGAGTGGTTCTCATATCACCTAATGGAATGCACTTTGAGACCTCGTCCCGTTTAGAATTTTCCTCTACTAATAACCAAGCTGAATATGAGGCTCTACTGCTAGGACTTGAATTACTTGAATTTGTAGATGCTAAACAGGTCCATGCATATGGTCATTCTCTGCTAGTAGTACAACAAGTAGCCAAAAGTTCTCAATGCTTTAATGGCTTGCTAAATAGTTACTAGGATAAATGTTTAGACATAATTGCTACTTTCAATGATTTCAAAATTTCTCACGTGTCAAGGGAAGCTAATTCAATTGCAAATTATTTAGCTCAACAAGCATCTAGCTATCAAGCCAGGAGAAGAAAATTCTCTGTACAAGAAAAGCCAATGTTTGGTGTTACTGCCGAAGCCGGAAGCTTTAGGTAGGCACGAGGTCTGTCGAGCCCTCTAGGTTGGACCCCTCTGGCTACCGGAGAATGCCGTGCACTGGAGCCCTCAGGCTAGAACGCTTCGTCCGCCAAAGGGTCTAGCATGCTGGAGCCCCTGCGCCAAAGCCCGCTGGGCAGCGGAGGTCTTCGAGAACCAGAACCCTTTGGTGGAAGGCTTTGGCCTGGTCGGCTGCGCACGACCGATCCAGTCAGACTTCGGCAAAAGAGAGAAAGGCCCGGGGGGCACTCTGAAGTTAATTGTTTGGACATCACTCTAGGAAAGGAGACAAAAAGCCCTCCGGAGGTCCATAAGGGCGATTAGAGAATTCCAATCGTGCAGTATTTGAGAACTCCTAGTCAAAGGGTTGATCGGAAGCTTCGGCGACAAGCGTTTAAATTTGTGTTTCTATATGATGTACTATATCGCCGAACTATTAATGGAGTACTTTTAAAGTGTTTAGATGATGCACAGTCCAAAGTAGCTACGGGAGAAGTCCATGAAGGGCTTTGTGGCATTCATCAGTCGGCCCAAAAAATGAGTTGGATGCTCAAAAGAGTTGGGTTCTACTGGCCGACTATGACTAAGGATTGTTTTAAATACTATAGAGGGTGTGAGGCGTGTCAAAAGTTTGGCAATGTTCATCTAGATCCTGCTTCATTACTTAACCTTGTTATCAAGCCATGGCCGTTCCGAGGTTTGTGTTTAGACTTCATCGGCCAGATTCATCCTCCTTCTTCAAAAGGGCATCAGTTCATGTTGATGGCGATGCACTACTTCACCAAATGGACTGAAGCCGTTCCTCTCAAGAATATGACTCACAATGAGGTAATTGATTTTATCTTGAAGCACATTATACATAGATTCAGTATTCCCCAAACTCTCACTACAGATCAAGGTACTGCATTTGTTTCTAAAGAAGTGAGAGACTTTGCCGAATTTTATGGTATCAAGTTGATAAACTCTTCACCATATTATGCTCATGCCAATGGTCAGGCCGAGTCTAGCAATAAAACTGTGATTAAACTCATTAAGAGGAAAATCGAAGAGTTCCCTAAGAGGTGGCAAGAAGTTCTTTTTGAGGCACTATGGGCTCGTAGAACTACGAAGCACGGTGCTACTAAAGTTAGTCCATATGAGTTAGTATATGGACAAGAGGTCGTTCTACCTATAGAAGTAGATCTTGGCTCTTTAAGAGTTCTAAAGCAAGATGGCTTATCGGTCGATGAATATGAGACTCTTTTAAAGGATAATTTAGAAGAAGTGACCGATAAGAGGCTATGGGCTTTAGAGGCTATAGAAATAGACAAAAGGAGAGTGGCTAGAGCCTACAATAAGAAGGTTAAACCAAAATCATTTCAGGTAGGTGACATGGTTTGGAAGATGATTTTGCCCTTAGGCACTAAGAGCCCCAAATTTGGTAAGTGGTCACCTAGTTGGGAAGGCCCTTTCAAAATAGCCGAAATCGCTCAGGTAATGCATATGTGTTAGAATCTCTAAAAGGAGAGCAGTTTCCAAGATCTTTGAACGACAGGTACTTGAAAAAGTATTTCCCGAGTGTGTGTCAAACAACTTGAAAGTGTCGAAAGGTCGATATGAGAGGTATTGTCCTTAGCCCGTTATGCTTTTAGTTCACTTAGTTCAATAAAAGGCAAGGGGCATGTGTTGATAGCAAAAAATGGCATTAAATGGTTAAGATTGTCAAAATATCAATTTTGTAATTTGGGCCAAAAATACGCATGTCCTGGATCGGGCCAAAGCCATACGGAGCTAAAGGCCCATTGAAGCTATGGGCTTCAGAATCTTCTAATAGGCCTGCTAGCTTCGGCCCGAAGGCCTTTGGAGTCCTGCCTCACCGAAGCTTCGGCCCGAGGAGCAGGCTTCGGCGGGCCTGGCCGAAGGCCCACCTCGGGCTGAATTCTAGAGATAGAGTTTGAGTCTGATTCTGGCTAATTTTATCCCTACGCATGATTAGGCCGAATCTTAAGAGATTAATCTTAGAGATTAGAAGACTAGCCCCTATAAATATAGGGATGAGGCCAGTTCATTAACCTCCAAACACAAACCAAACACAAAGCCCTAGCTTTGAACCATACCTTTACTTTTATCTTTACTTTTCTACAACCTTCGTGGGTTTGCCTAGAAGCCCTCTGTCGGCCACTTTGGAATAGTGGTAAGCCTTGTTATTTCACCTGTGAAGTACCCGTTAATCTATGTAACAGATTGCTATCGCCTTTTTACTTCGCCTGTGAAGTATCTGCTAATCTACGTAACAGATTGCTAGCTTCGTTTCCCTACTGCAACACTTAGCAGATTCAGTCCCTAGGCCAAATTGGTGCTTGATCTCTATTCTGAATGCAGGTTTCATGCTCGGAGGCACTTCGTCAGAGGTGTCCGGAGCCAGGAGACTGGTTTCGTAGGCTGGCAGAACACCCCTCGGCGGAATCCTAGCTTCGACCACCCGTGCCAGACCGTCACGCTGTCGACAGTTTGACCGAGTCCCGTGCCTACACGCTCCACAGCAGGCTTCATGTAACACCCCAGAATTAAAAGGAAATAAAATAAAAGAAAAATAATATTAAAAGGATTTCTGGATTTTATTATTATTAAAAAACCCTTAAAGAGCCCTATTAAAGCCAAACAGAGATAAATATTCAAAATCTGGACTTGAAAATTTTATGAGATAAACCAGAGGCCAAAACATAATTTTAGGAATTTTTCAAAATTTTTATCAATAGTGATTCAACCCTTAAGAAAATATATGAATTACTGGATTTATTTTAAATCAGAAAACCATTTTAAACCTTAATGGGCCTCAACCCTCAAAGTGCCTCGAGCCCGGTCCAGTCCAAACGCGTGTCACCGACAGGTGGGGTCCGCCTGTCGGCGCACTCCCCCGCCTCTCTCTCCCGCCCGCGTCCTGCATGGCCCACCCGTCAGCCTCTCCCCGCCCGTTTTCGCACCCTAACAGCCATGGCCCACCTGTCGGCCCTTCCTTTTCTGTTTTGCCCGCTGACAGGTGGCCGACAGGTGGGGGCCACCTGTCAGCTTCGTCTTCTTCGTTGGAAGGGGATCTCCCCTTCCTTACCCGGCGAGCCCCCTTTCCAATTTCTCGCTGCCGGCCGCCGCGTTCGCTCGGATTTCCCCCGGATAACCTTCCCCGAGCACCGCCGCCCCCTTTCCATCTATACCCAACGCGTATTCGCATGTATGGAATGTTATCCGAGGAATTGGAAACCTCGCCGGAGTATGGAAGGAACCCTTCGGGTTTCCTCCGATTCCCTTGCCAAAACGACGCCGGCAAGCCCCTATTTATACCCTTGCCCTCACCGCGCTCAGCCCACACCACCGTAGCCTAAGCCGAAGCAAGCCAGAGCGTCGCCACCCTCTTTTCGGGTTTTCCCTCTGCTCCAACTCCGGTCGCCGCTCGCCATCGACCCCAGCCTCCTCCGCCCTAGCCGCTGCCACCATCGTGATCACCGGAGCCCTCCCTACCTCGGCATCCACTCCGTTGGCCATGGACGTCGTCGGATCGCCGTCTCCATCGACCACCCGAAGAGCCTCGTCGTCTACCCTCGCTGCCGGTCGCCGTCAGTCGTCCGCCGTCGCCATCTCCGGTACCATCGCGCTCCCCTCACTCTCATCTTTCCATTTTCGCCAAGAGCTAAGCCCGTAGGCGCTCGCCGCCGCCGTCGCCACCGCGCCCGAACCCGCCGGAGCCGAAGACGAAGGGGGCTGAATACCCCTTACGTCTGTGCCGTGCCGGACGACACCCTGGCCGTCCGATCACGATCGGAGGGCTAATATTAAATCCTTCCGGGATTTAATCCCAGCCCTCGGATCCGGTCAAAGGGGTACGGAGCGATCACAGCCGTCGATAGTAACTTAAAAGCTTGACTTAATCTCGTGCGTCCACGCATACCGATTCGGTGCGATTTAATCGTGGCCGTCCAAATTCATTAAACCCCTCCGCCTCGCGCCTGGCCGCCAGATCCAGTCCAACGGCTCTGGATCAGCCGGTCCATGCGCACAGTGACCCGGTCCACTGTGGGTCTGGCTCACCGTGGACTAGAGCCCATTTTCTGTTTAAATAAAATTCCAGAAATTGATTTAAACTTTGAAACTTCATAACTTGCTCATTTTAACTCCAAATTTCACCATTCAAATTTTGTTAAATTCAGTATATTATTCTCTACACTTTAATGCCATAAAAACAGTATGTTGCTTTAGCACAAAATAAACTTATGGATTAAATGAATAAAAACCCATTAGGGTTAAAATTATTAATTCAGAAAATAAATTAGGTAAAACCTTAAAAGATAAGTTTTACTGTTTTTCACCAAACTTCAGAAAATTAAAACCTTATTTCACATAATAAAACCCATAAACATGTATGTTTATTATTTGGTGGAATTTTATTTGTTTATTGAATGTATTGTTTATTTTTCCGTATCGAGAAGACTACGAGTTCATCGAGGAGCCGGAGTTCTATCCCGAGGTTCCACCTTCACCCTTTTCTGAGAAAGGCAAGTCATCAAACCCTCATGTAGAAACAGTTGATAATCATTGAGCCCATGTTTTAATAAATTATCGCTATAACCCATAGGATAATATTGCATTAGTCCAATATCAAGCCTTACACTTATATTTATTAGATCCCCGTCCTTGTGTGCAAACCCAAGCCATGCTTATTGAGCCTTAACTCCTTGTCACTCTACTATATAAATATTAGTTAGTGCCTAATGTACCGGCACAACTGCTATAGGATAAAAAGAATGAGTCGTAGATAGCTAGATTCTGTTATATGGATTTCCCCGTTATTCTTGTCTCTGGACTCTGTTGGAGTTGGCTATGTTATAAGTATGGTGGGTTCCGGGTGCAAGCTCGGGCATTGGTTGGTCGCACCCGGGGCACTATAAGGACCAGTCTGCGGGATCTGTTGCAAAGCACTTCCGTACCAACCACAAGTCTAATGGGTAAGTCCTAACTGGAAGTATGGAACACTCCGACTCTCTGCACCATAGTGGAGGGGGCAAGGGGCTAGCCCTCAGGGCGCCTTGTACCAACGAGGCTCAAGGGGGGGTATGGTGGAAACTCGACGCGACGAGACACGATACGAAACCTATAAGAGGGTGCTGTTGAGCCGGAGGGGACCATATGGAAGGTTTTGGCACGAGTTCCCGTGAAATGGGTCATCTTGTTACACTTTGGTGTAAATGATGAGTGCGTGCGTTGTGGATACAGTGGTACATCTTTGATCAGAGTAATTTAATCTTTTCGAAAAGTCGAGCCCACGGTCAAGGGCGGGTTGTGTGACTACTCGCAGTTAGTTTACAAATGTTTGAATGGTTGAGTTATTCATGGCATGTAAGGACTGTTGTGCGAGGAGGTAAAACGTACTCCTCGAGTTAGAAGATGATGATGCATACACATGTTTACATTTCAGTACTAAAAACTTGCTCACATTTAATTGCTTCACAATTATGCTTTTCCGCAAAATTAGCCACTATCCCCCTTGTTATTATCTTGCATTATATTTGCATTCGGTGGCTTGCTGAGTACATCTGTACTCACCCCGTTGACTTACCCCATCAGAGCCCGTCTACTACGAGGAGGATGAAGGTCTGGAGTAGCGACCCAGTCAAGGCGAGACTGGAAGGAGGCGTTCATCTAGGACCCTTGATTTTATTAGTTTCTCTTCACTTTCATTCACTTTTGTAATAATGCGGTCTACGAACCGTGGATGATTGCCCGTATTGTACGTGGTCGCTTGATGAATGTCTTGGTTTATTGACTTTCTTTGGAATTTCAATAAAGGTCCTGATTTATTAAATCGGGGTGTGACACTTCGTCACATCAGTCTTTGCCACATTTCGTACCCCGCATCAGACGAAGTCACGCTAGTGCATTGCATTTTGAGTCATTTTATCGTATTAGAGACTTCGCGCCGAACCCCGCTATTCGAACGTGATTGTTGCGTGGAAATCTATTCGGAGCCCGCCTTCGACAAGATTAGACTGAACGCCGAAGACACCCTTCGGCTGGACCCTTCGCATCAGACACCGAAGGTACCCTTTGGTGATACCCTTCGCACTATATACTTCGAATCAATCAGGCTCCACTCAGCTTGCTGATTTATTCTGTTTAATATATTTCTTTTTGGCTAATTGGATTATTTCTGTGTGATCTGATTACCTGGCAACTCCACCCCCCTTACCACTATTAAGGGTAGTTGGAACACAACTTCAGTGTTGTGTTTTGCTTAGGCTTATCCCTAAGTATCCGCACACTTTTGGATCATCGAACTGACCCAAGTGCGGGGACACGTTTTCATGTCAACAATCATCAAAACTCTTCTTGCACTCCGGTGTCCATGCAAAATCTTCGGACCCTTTCAAGGCTTTGAATATTAGGAGGCTCCGCTCTGTGGACCTTGCCAGAAATCTGCTAAGGGCTGCGAGGCGCCCGACAAGCTTCTGAAGTTGCTTTAAATTTTTCGGCAGAGCCATTCTTTGCAGTGCACTTAGTTGCATTGGGCTAGCTTCGATTCCCCTGCTTGAAACTAAATACCCTAACAATTTCCCAGCTTGAGCCTCGAAGATACATTTTTCGGGGTTGAGGCGAACTCCACATGCTCGGAGGCTCTGAAATGTTTCTGCTAAGTCTAGACTATGTTGTTGCTTTAAAGCACTCTTTATTTCAATGTCATCCATATAGGCTTCTACATTACGTCCTATTTGGTGACCTAGAGCTTTAGCAATTTATCTTGAAAAAGTTGCCCCGGCATTTCTCAAGCCAAAGGGCATTCTTACATAGCAAAAGACTCCCGAAGGAGTTGCAAAACTTGTCTTGGCTTCGTCTACGTGTTTTAACCATATTTGATGATATCTGGAATACGCGTCGAGTAAGCTCAAGAGTTCGGAGCCAGCATTGGAGTCGACTAATTGATCAATGTGGGGCATGGGGTAGGGGTCACGTGTGCATGCTTTATTCAAAGATGTGAAGTCAATACACATGTGCCACTTGCTGAAGGCCTTCTTCTTGACGAAGACTGGGTTGGCTAACCACTCCATATCACCACTAGAAAACCCCCCTGTAGATACGCTGTAGTAGTAATGCCATTAAAAGCATCTCTACGTCGACATGTAAAGGTGTTTTTTTGACACGATTTGAAAAATGTGTCCGATTGTTACGATATTAGACACGCTTATAGTGTTATTAGTCATATAAAGATATTTTTTAACACGCTATTGAAGTCGTCTCAAAAGGACGCGAAGTTAGACACAATTTAAAGCATCATTATCCCATAGAGACATTGTAAAGCGTATCAAACATTTGTTTATAGCTAGGTATAGATGCTTTCTAACTTGATTTGAAAAGCGTAGCGAATTGGTACAAAGTATAGCATGCTGTCAACCGCGAAAAAGCATGTAGATTAGTTGTAAAGCGTATCAAATAACCATAAAAAAACTGACACGGACATAGACGCACTTTGAGGTGTCATTATCCTCTTGACACAGTTTAAAGCGTATCAAAAAATTGTTTATAGATAGGTATAGATGCTTATAAGCATCTATGCAAATTGATACAAAGTTTGACATGCTTATCAGCATAAATAGCATGTACTAAAAATTGTGTACAACTGAAATTAAAAAAAATGTGCCTCATTGGATTTGAACCCGGGTTGAGAGCTTTAGAGCAACGCAGCCTTACCATTGAGTTAGGAGCATATTTGTGATCTATTCACTGGACAAACCATATAAACATATTATTAGCATCTGCCACTATTAAAACTGAATCGCAATCATGTTTTATCCTGTTTTAGTGCAGCCACTGCCGTGCCCTCCCTCGAACGCGCTGTGCCGCCTCCTGGTCGGCCTCATCAGCCCACGCCGCCGCCAGAGACGCAACGCGCCGCTCCCTCCCTCCGCGCATTGCGTCGCACTGCCCCTCACTCCGTGTACTGTGCCGCACCGCCCCTCCCTCTGGTCACTCCGCCGCGCCGCTCCTCCCTCCGCCGCACCGCCCCTCCCACCGCCTCACCACCCCTCCCTCTGCTGCACCTCCCCTCCCTCTCTCTATTCACGAGACATGCCACCGAGATTCATAGGTCGCCCAGGTCATCGTCATCATCAACATACACCAGGTCGGTTGCCCTGTTGCTCAATCCTCCACCTATAGCTGCTTGGATGTTTGCTTCTCTGTACAATGGAGACCCCTTTTTTCCCTGTACTAGTGTAGTATATGTGTGCACTGTCATCAATTATCAAATCGAGTTTAAAAAAGGAGCAACATCATTTAGATGATGGATTATTGGACTTTAAGTCCATGTGTATTCTCCGAGGGGTTTAATTGGGGAAGAAAGCTAGTGAATATATCCTCAAATTAAGGGCCAGTCCATGCTCACAGTTGGTAAATTGTTGTTACATTTTTTTACAACCATGCTGTAATGTAAATGTATGATATGATTGAGCTTCCTTGTTATTTGTTGTCGTGGTTTGATTTCTTGAAGCATTTGCTATAATGTAACTGTCTTTTAAATTAAGCATGATTTGTTTGATTTAAATTCCACATGTGCTTACATAGGGTGATGGATAGAAGTTGGATGAAAAAATCTAGACGGGAGACTTCATATGAAGATGGTGTTGAGGAATTTTTGAATTTTGCTTATCAGGACCTTCCACCTGACAGCGAGATACTGTGTCCATGTAAAAAGTGTAAGAATAGAATAAACCAGACTCGTGATGAAGTTAAGACACATCTGAGGTGTGACGGTATTCTTCAAGGTTATACCTCTTGGGTTCATCATGGTGAGAATTATGACAGACCCACAATTGCATTTGATGATGTGCCTAATATGACCACATTGTCTGCCACGGGTATAGTACAAGGTCACCGGGATGGACGATCGGATAGCATTGAAGAACTACTACATGTTGCATTTGGTAGGGCTGCGGGAATGCTTGAAGGTGAGGCAGATGATTTTCAGGCAAGATTTGCATGTATGGAACATAATGCCCTAGAGGATATTAATGTGAATTCAAGTGAAGGCGATGATTCGAGGAGGGATCATAATATATATGCAAGATTCTTAAAGGATGCACACGTAAGGTTATACCCTGATTGTAAGTACTCAAGGTTGTCATTTTTGGTGCACTTATATCACTTGAAGTGCTTACATGGTTGGTCACAAGAATCATTTGCATCACTATTGGGTCTACTATCTGCCGTGCTACCTCGTGAAGCAAATCTGCCTAAGACATATTATGAAGCGAAGAAAATCATACGTGGACTATGTCTTGATTATGTGAAAATCCATGCTTGCCCCAAAGATTGCATGCTTTTTAGAGGTGAACATGCCAAAAACGATGTTTGCCATGTGTGCGGGAGCTCTCATTGGAAAGTTGTTAAAGAGAATTCCTCATTAGCTAAACCAAAGGGGAAAAGGAAACCAACAAAAGTGTTATGGTATTTTCCATTGATACCTAGGATCCAGAGGTTATTTTCAACTACGAAAACTTCAGATGATATGCGATGGCATGAGGAGGCACGAACAAAAGATGGAAAACTACGACATCCAGCAGATGGTGAAGCTTGGAAAGAATTTGATGATAGGCATCCTGAATTTGCAGCAGATGCTCGAAATGTACGCCTTGGTCTTGCAAGTGATGGATTTAACCCCTTTGGGAATCAGAATTTGAAGCACAATACATGGCCAGTAATGCTCGTTCCTTACAACCTACCACCTTGGATCTGCATGAAGCAAACATCTTTCATGTTGTCAATGATCATCCCTGGACCAGATTCTCTTGGTAATGATATAGATGTATATTTGCAGCCCCTGATTGATGAGCTTTTACTGTTGTGGGATGGAGTTGAAACATTTGATGCCTCTTTGAAAAAAGAGTTCCATCTCAAAGCTGCACTTTTGTGGACTATAAATGATTTTCCAGCATTAGGTTACCTAAGTGGATGGAGCACAGGTGGTACATATGCCTGTCCTGCTTGTGGTCCAGCGACAAAATCATTTCGCCTGAAGCATGGTAAAAAGTCGTGCTATATGGGTCATCATCGATGGCTGCAAGAAGATCACAGATACCGAAGGCAAAGGATGCAGTTTGATGGCTCCATAGAGACTGAACTTGCACCTAAAACAATGAGTGTCAGCACTATTCTTAAAATGTTAGAAGGGAGAGAGTTTGTGCTTGGGAAAAAGGTGAGCATAGCAAAGAAAGACAAGAAGAAAAGCAAGAATAATGAAGTGGCAGATGAAAGTGCTAAGAAACGCAAGCGTAAAACAAAAGGACAAAATAATGAGTCAAATGGGAGTGTTAGTCAGGAGGTGAAGAATCCTAAAGATTGGTTGAAAAAGAGGTCAGTGTTCTTTAATCTACCATATTGGGAACATAATAGATTAAGACACAATCTAGATGTAATGCACTTAGAGAAAAATGTGAGCGACAACTTTATCTCGACTTTGTTAGCTATTTGTCATAAAACAAAGGATGACCTTAATGCACGACTAGATTTAGTTGAACTTAGAATTCGAGAGGATCTTCATCCTGTTGTACATAATGATGGAAAGCAGATGATTCCTGATGCACCTTTTACCATGTCTAGAGAGAAAAAGGAGATCCTTTGCTTAGTAATAAAAACCTTAGGACCCCTGATGGATATGCATCAAACATATATAGGTGTGTGAACATGAAAGTCTTTACATTAAGTGGACTTAAGAGTCATGACAATCATGTTTTACTACATGACATTCTACCGGTGGCGCTCTGATCCTGTTACCCTAGCAAAGATGTCATGAGGATAGTTGTTGAACTATCTAATTTCTTCAAGATGTTGTGCTCCAAAGTTATAGATGTTGATGAGTTGGTAAAGCTTCAAGAGAGTATTGTGATGACACTATGTGATATGGAAAGAACTTTCCTGCCATCATTTTTTACTATGAGCATGCATTTGATGGTGCATTTGGTAGAAGAAGTTAAACATGGTGGCCCTGTTCAGTACCGATGGATGTACCCCATGGAAAGGTATGAAACTTCATTTAGTTTGCACTGTTGTTGTCAATAATCATTTCGACAACTTACACATGTTCATAATTGCATATTTGCATATAGGTTTTTTGTTCGGCTAAAGGTACTTGTCAAGAATAGAGCTCACCCAGAAGGATCAATTGCTGAAGGATATTGCATGGAGGAATGCTTGGACTTTTGTTCAAGATTTTTAGAAGTAACAACTCGTCTTACTAGGCCATCTAGAAATCCTGAATCTTCTCATGAAAAAAAGGCTTGTACTTGTTTGATAGTGCTGATGAGCCAATTGGAAAGTGTATTGTGGTCAAAGTTGATAAGCATCTACTTGTTCAGGCACACCGATATGTCTTGCGACATTTCGATGAACTTGAGGATTTACGTAGGTCCGTTCTTATATTTCTCCAGGTTTTGGTTATTTTGTAGTAACTTATTGATGACATGACACTTGATGGGGGATTGGTCCCGATCTTCCGCTAGGTAAAGGATAACTTGGATTGGTGGAGAATCTCGACGTTGATGATCCAAGGCTCCGGTCCGGCGGATCAAAACCTTGCAATCGCTACACCACTGTCTCCGTTGGTTATCAACCACGCAGGACGCGATTGACCTCGCCACGAAGGCTAATTCCTGCAAGCGAACCCAAGAACACAAGCAAGAACAAGAAGGATACAAGTCGAATGCCAAATCACAGACAAACAATGAAAAGGTGAGGTTTCACAAACGCCTATGCAGCAGCCAATCGGTCCGGTGCAAGGGGCGGGATCTAAACACACAAGTGTAGATGCAAACAAAACAAAACCTAACCCTAAAGGCGGCTGGCGTGAATATATAGGGCGTGGGCAGCCTGTAGGAGGTGCACACGACCTGGACTATGGGCCAACACGGCCTCCAACTCAGTACAAGGTCCAACTCGGCCCACTTTTGTCACGCAGGACTGTTTCAGTCACACAGGATTACTCGATACACCAAATGAGGCGAAACCAACGCCAAAAGATCCGTCTTCTCCTTAGCTTTCCAAAAAGTCCAAGAACGCGCCAATCGGACTTCGTATGAGGAAGTTATGTCCATTTTGGTGCATGGTGGTTGATGTAGTCCGAACCAGCGAATCCTTGACTTCAAATCATCCGTGCGACTCCGTCTTCATCTCCAACTCTCCTATTCCATCTCCCATGTTCCTAAGCAACAAAATATCACTAGTATTCAGTAGCATCCCGTCCAAACAAATATTAACATAGTTGCTAAGGAAAGAATTAACCTCATGGTTCAAGCGACGGACACAGGCGCGTGTGATTGGTCCTTGTAATTGAATTGTAGGTGGAGGCTCCATGTGTGTATCATGTGAAGTGATGTCCTCATCATCCTCCCCCTCTTGAATTGGAGTCGTCCTTGTTGGGGAAAATATCTCATCTTCGGGGTTATTGCCGAAGCAACATAAAGGCAGTCAGCTGGTTCGAAGGTTCCCCGAAGATCATCTTCGAAGATACCCGGAATCAAGATCATCTACGAAGATAGGCATTGGTTCGGAGTACATCTTCG
Source organism: Zizania palustris (assembly GCA_019279435.1). Taxonomy (NCBI): domain Eukaryota; kingdom Viridiplantae; phylum Streptophyta; class Magnoliopsida; order Poales; family Poaceae; genus Zizania; species Zizania palustris. Next base: position 55,627,375 of record JAAALK010000290.1, on the reverse strand, counting down.
AACTAAAGCCCTCCAAGATCTTTTCTGCCAGCTAAGATGGAAGACTTATCTTCTTTCTCATTAGATTAGTCTTTTACCATTTTAGCCCTATTAAGGGAACCGAATAGTTTCCACTATGACGGTTGTAATAGAGGGGTAAATAGGTCTTTTCCTTAATGTTTGGGCCTATAAATACCCCCCATTTCACCCTGTAATAGGGACCGAATACAAGTTATTCAATACACACTTTCGAACTATTCTAAGTTATTATCCTTTCGGAGGCTTAGAACAGTTTGCTTCACAAACACTTCGTTTGTTAGTTTCTATTCTACAGAAACCTGTTAGCGTAATCTTTTACGCCAACAGTTGGCGCCGTCCGTGGGGAGCCTAGTCCGAAAAACTTCGTTCTCTACCAACTTCTTACATCATGCCTCCTAAGCGGAGTGCACCTCGCAATCCCACTCGGAGGTCCTCTCGGATCTCCGGAGAGATACCCTTCGACACAGTTGAAGTCGGAGGATCTTCGGCTTTCCCTCCGCAAACTCCGGAGGGGGCTTCTATCCCTCGAACATACGAAGCCTCTCCGCCAACCCCTTCCATACTCCAACAGCCCGGAGTCACTTCTCCACCCTCCATCCCGATTCGAACTGATCCTACCAGTTCTCAAGACCCGGAAGGTCCTTCCGGAGGAGATGAAGATAACCTTGGGGATATGGCCACTCAAATGGCCAACCTTCAAGCTGAGGTAGCAAGGTGGCGACAAGAAGCTGCGAACAGGCTTCGCTCTCAAGCCACCCCAACTATCCCAGAAGTGCCCGAAGACGACGATCTTGGTTATCCTGAAGCCCCGGAGAACGCCTCTTATGACAATGAATCTCCATTGCATCCTGAGCTGCAGAAGGTTCGCTTTGATCCAAAGTTTAAAACTTCGAAGCTCTGTAAGTATGCCGGAGATGAAGATCCCGGAGAGTTCGTTCGTTCTTATGCCCTAGCGATTGAGGCTAGCGGCGGAGATAGAGACACTATGGCGAAGTGCTTCCCGTTAGCTCTTCAAGGAGTGGCATTGAGATGGTTCTGGTCTTTGAAGCCAGGATCAATCAATTCTTGGTCGCAGTTGAAGAGGAAGTTTATAAGTAACTTTCAGGGCACCTTCGTGCCTCCTATGTCAACAGGAAGCCTTTTCCAGGTGAAACAGCTCCCCGGAGAAACATTGAGGCAGTACTTTAAGCGCTTCGCTCATACGAAGTCGCAAATTCGGGGGCTGTCCACATCTTCAGTGGTTGATGCGGCTCGGGAAGGCGTCAGTCATCAAGGCCTTCTGGATAAACTGCATCGGAAGAGCATCTCCTCAGTCTCACAGTTGATGTCATACTTCGAGGAGTATGCGAGGTCAGAAGAGGGTTGGCTTCGGAGGACTGCTGCTACTTCGACTGTATTGCAAGAAGTCAAAGCAGAAGTGAAGACTTCGGCACAGCCGCAGGAACCAGTCTTCGAAGTGCAACATGATCGGAGAAGAGGGCAAAAGCACCCTCGCTCTGAAGTCTTGAATATTGCACCCCCACAAAAGTTTGCACCAAGAGCTCCACAGTCTACGGGGAACAAGGCCAGCGGCTGGAGGCCGCCAGGGAAAACGGCTGGCAAAGGCCAGACCCTTTTTTGCTGTATTCATGGAGAAAATCGAAGCCATGCAACTGACACTTGCAAGGCTATCCTTACCCTAAGGGGAGAGTACTTGGAGAGAACTTCGGGTCGAGGCAGTACTGACCGAAGTCCAGCAGCAGCGCGCCCAGACCCGGTCCAGGCTGTGGCGCGGATAGAAAATTTTGATGCTGCAAGGCACCCTCCGGTGGCCAATGTTATGCCACCTCCGAAGCAAGAGGAAGGGCAAGATAGAGGAAAAAGAGTAGTTCTCCCTATCTCCGGAGGAGGTACCCTCGGAAGCATGTCCAAGAGATAGCGAAGAGAGTACGTTCGGGAAGTAGGTCATATTGGGACTTCGTCATCTGCAGCTGCAATGCCGGAGTGGTCTCATGTTCCGATATCTTTCTCTGCGGAGGATGCAGCTGGTATTAAGTTCCCGCACGCAGATCCATTGGTTATCACTGCTGATATTGCAGGGACTGAAGTCCGAAGGGTGCTAATTGACGGAGGTAGTTCGGCAGATATCATTTTTGTGCAAGCCTTCGATCAATTATGCATTTCCAGGAAGCATCTCCTTCCAGCGGCTCGTCCTCTGCAAGGCTTCGCAGGACCTCCGCTTGATGCACTTGGTCAGATAGGCCTCGAAGTTACCTTCGGAGAAGGTTTATTAGCCCGGACTGAAGAAGTTATCTTTGATGTGGTAGATGCCCCGTATGCTTATAATGTCATTTTCGGACGGGGCATGTTGAACCAGTTCGGAGCTGTGGCACATCACAATTACTTGTGCATGAAGATGCCCACACAAGTAGGAGTCCTAACAATCTTCGGAGATCAAGCCATTGCTCGGAGGGCGGAATATGGTCACGGTCCTCCTCTTGATCCGAGGCAAGTAAACAGTGTGCAGGATAATGAAGAAATTTTTTCAGCCTCCTCCGAAGCTTCGAAGAAGTCTTTTCCGAGACCAAGTCCTGAAGGAGAAATTGCAACGAAGGTCATTGTTAAAGATGGTAAAGAGTACACTTTTCAATTCGGTAAAGATTTACCTCCTGAAGTTGCAACCTCCTTGGAAAAGGTAGTGGAAGAAAATTTGGATGTCTTCGCTTGGTCTGACGAAGATATCACCGGAGTCGATCGGGATATCATTGAACATAGTTTACTTGTAAACCCGAAGGCCCGGCCTATTCGACAAGGACTCCGGAAGATGTCCGCAGAGAGAGCTGCTCTAGCTAAGGACGAAGTTGAAAAACTGTTGAAGGCTGGGATTATCAGAGAAATGGCTCACACAGAATGGTTAGCCAACCCAGTCTTCGTCAGGAAGAAGTCTTCCGGGAAGTGGCGCATGTGCATTGATTTCACATCCTTGAATAAAGCATGCCCACGTGACCCCTACCCCATGCCCCGAATTGATCAGCTAGTTGACTCCACTACAGGTTCGGAGTTATTAAGCTTTCTTGACGCGTATTCTGGTTATCATCAAATATGGTTGAAGCGCGAAGATGAAATCAAGACAAGCTTTGTAACTCCTTCGAGAGTCTTCTGCTATGTAAGAATGCCCTTCGGCCTAAGAAATACCGGGGCTACTTTTTCACGATTAGTTGCTAAGGCTCTAGGTCATCAACTAGGTCGCAATGTGGAGGCCTATATGGATGATATTGTAATAAAGAGTGCTTTAAAGCACCAACATAGCCTAGACTTAGCAGAAACATTCAATAGCCTTCGGGCATGTGGGATCCGTCTTAACCCCGAAAAATGTATATTCGGAGCTAAGGCTGGAAAATTGTTAGGGTATTTAGTTTCAAGCAGGGGAATTGAAGCTAGCCCTACTCAAATAACTGCGCTGCAGAAGATGGCTCCTCCGGAGAATTTAAAGCAAGTGCAAAAGCTGACTTGACGTCTGGCCGCACTTAGCAGGTTTCTATCAAGGTCTGCAGAGAGGAGCTTGCCAATATTCAAAGCTTTGAAAGGGTCCGAAGATTTTGCATGGACACCGGAGTGTCAGAGAAGCTTCGAAGATATTAAAGATTATCTCAGTAATCTTGCTACACTCACGGTGCCTATTGCGGACGAAACCCTACTCCTGTATCTTGCAGCTACAGGTTCAGCTGTCAGCGCAGTCCTTGTCAGAGAAGTAAATTTCAATGGGAAGTTGGTCCAAATCCTGTCTATTTTGTATCCGAAGCATTGTCAGGAGCGAAGACAAGATACTCCGAACTTGAGAAGTTCGTTTATGCTCTGATAATGGCTTCGAGGAAGCTAAGGCATTATTTTTTGGCTCACAATGTAATTGTACCAACTTCGTATCCCTTAGGAGATATGCTCCGAAGCAAAGATTCCACTGGATGGATTGGAAAGTGGGCAGTCGAGCTAGCACCCTTCGGCATATCTTTCTTGGCAAGGACAGCTATCAAATCCTAAGTCCTAGCAGACTTCGTAGCAGAGTGGACTCCACCTGCGAATTTGACTCTGGAGAAATCAAATGACGGAGTTTGGACTGTTTACTCCGATGGGGCTTTCCAGGCATCCGGAGCAGGCATTGGGGCAGTGTTGATTTCACCGTCAGGGCAAAGAGCAATGTACTCCGCAAGACTCAACTTTAAGTCTACCAATAATATAGCGGAGTACGAAGGGATTTTATTGGGACTCCGGAAAGCATGTGCTCTAGGGGCTACAAGAATAATTATAAAGACAGATTCTCAGATAGTAGCAGGGCACGTAGACAAAAGTTTTCAAGTTCGGCATCCACAGCTTGCCAAGTACTTAGAAGAAATTCGCAAGATCGAAGCACACTTCAAGGGTATTTCCATTCGGAGTATACCAAGAGCTGAAAACGTGCAAGCGGACATTTAGCGAAGGCTGCAGCCGGAGCTGTGGATGTGCCTGAAGAAGCTTTCTATGAGGAGATCAATATACCTTCGGTGCCACAAATTGCCTCTGCGGAGATTCTTTGCATTCCTAGTGCAGATTGGAAAGATTCG